>JAIWYO010003119.1:0-37499 GCA_020631735.1 Saccharum officinarum | reverse complement strand
CTATACCGCTATTAGTTGTCCTCTTCGTGCGTAACATGTTGGTATGGTTATTGTCGGGTATAGGAAATCGAATGGGTGCTGCCCACTACTCATGCGAATGAGTTTTTTTTAAGGTCACGCATGAGTTTTTTTTAACAGATACCTATTTTTTATGGCTATCGCTCGTGATGATATCTACTGAGTATAATCTTATTGCCATATCTAATCATGTTTTCTTTATAAAGTGTGATGTGCATGCTTGTTGCGTGTTTTCTGCCTATTGATATTGAGGAGCATGCATTTCCGTTCCTTGTTTTGACATGCTTGGTACCTGGGCCCGGGCAGAATAATATTTTCATTTTTGCAGTTCAAAATTAATAGGCAGCTCGGCCCAGCCAAAATAAAAGGCGCGACAAGCACAACAAGAACATATCTTTTCCCTTCTGTGGCCCAGTCAAGAAATGTTCTATTCTTTTCAACCACTTATCACAGGGGATGAAAATGGTATGGATATGTTCGACCGTATTCGAGAGCGAATCCGTTAAGAGAGTTTTAAATCTGTTCGTATTCGAGTCCGAATATTTAACATCTGATACCGTATCCGTATCCGAATATTCAAATCGCATATTTATGATGTTGATATCCAATCGTATCATATCCAGCATGGTTGACACTGTCCATATTTGGTGGCTCGTAGGCACAACTAGTTCATCTGATCTCCAACTAATCGAAAATATAAGTCTATCGATCAAGATTTGTTCTAGAGTTAAATACATCAGCGGCCCCTGAATTTGTCAAGAGGTGTCACCACTACCAAAATAATAGAGTTTTTCTAGTGTTTTTAAGTAGTAATAAAACACCATCACTAGTTATAGCATATGAAAATCCTCACTAGGAGACATTTGGTAGGAAAAATTTATATAAATGTTGAATGCTGAAACACTAGGAGAACCCCACATCACTAGTAGATGTCGCCGATTGTGGTTGTGCACTCAGGTCCATAAACTTTGAAAAATGATTTTTTAGGTTCTTGAACTTGTTAAGTAGTACACCGTAGTGGTCAGTATGGTCCAAAAATAGACCTACAGTGCACCACTCTATCAGTTAGGAATATGTGGTGCCCCACTTAATGTATTGACTAGCAAATCTACACAAGATGTACTATCTAAACTATCTACTCCCTCCGGTCCATTTTATCAGGCGCAAGTTAGGTTGACACGGTCTCCTACATTACACTTTGACCATTCATTTGCTTTATATTATATTATTTATGCTTATAAACTTATAATCATTGGATAGTATAATTCTTTACAAATCTAATCATATAAAGTTTGTATTATAATAGTTGAAAATTAATAGCCTAATTATTGATTAAAGTTTTTAAAGTTTGAATCTTGATATGCGTGTGCGCCAGATAAAATGAACCGGAGGGAGTAAATGGAAAGAGTTACATATATATGAAAAAAAACTTTTCACAGCAAATTAGTAGTGCAAATCTTGTGTTGTAGATCTATATGAAGTTTCAGATATTGTTGCCGAAAGTTAAAATAATTTGACTGATGATAAATCTAGATTTTCGATTCAAGTATTTATATTTTAAGAAGTAACATATAATCGGATAGTATAAAGTTTAGGCAGGAATGTTGTTTGATCGTACATAATCCAAACGATGCTTGCAGCTTGCTTGAGTTGATACGACCCCTTTGCAAGGAGTGAGGCTGTAGACCCGACCAATGCAGCAGAAAAGCACACACATGCTTTGAAAGCTGACCCTGGGATCATCAAATGAACCAGTGTACTTACAAGAACCATCATTGCCAACTTAATTAGTAGGAGTAATAATTTACTTCTGGGGCTAGTACGCTTTTTGTGTGTTACTGCTCCTATTACGGCAACCACGCTGATCACACCTTTGCAATCTCACGATGAACCTGGTCATCTCTGGTACTTGAAGTATGCATGTGGGGGTGCCACCAAAACGTGCTGACCATCTGAGCTTTGTTTTGTTGGCCTCAGTTTCGCTCTGCGGCCTCTTCGGGACCATTTAGCTGACCTGAACGCAGCCGCTGAACGTCGCGACGCTTTGCATCGCGGAGAAGCCGGCCAGCAGCAGCAAAGCACGGCAGGTCTCCTCCTTTAAGCACGCTCACCCCTGGTGAACCATCAAAATGGGCGCCAAGCCCCGCGGCGGCACGGCAGCAACCAACCCGAGCCAAGCAACGGCCTGCGCCGGAAAGAGAGGCAGGCGGCAGGCCCCGGGCGCGCGCGCCGAAACTTACCAAAGCCGCCCCGGCGGCTGGCGCACGCCTGGCTGGCTCGGCAGGCGAACCCAACTGGATTATTCCGTCCTCGTCGACCAACCAGCGACTCCGACTCACACGCAGTTTCAGTTCGCCATGCGCACGCGCAGCCTTGGAACGAAAGTCCAAACTCCAAAGCCACACGCCCGCCTCTCAAACTCAAAGCGGAGGAGGCCCAAAGCGCGACGACGCTTTTCGCTCGTGCCGCTGGGTAAAGCCGAGCCGAGCTGCTCCAGCCTCCAGCCCTGCGGTGCGGCTAAACCTCACCGGAATCCCCCCTCCCCGCAGCCCGCTTTGGTATCCTAGACGACTAGACGTGACGTGCTCCTCTTTTCCAGCGCTGCTCCAGAGTCCAGACTTGACACACCGGCCGTTTGCTACCTTCCTCTTTCCTGATCGAAAATGGAAGCTGACCTTGGTCTGTTTGCGTCCACCTTTCGTCCTTGGCCAAGACCCGATTTAGCTAGACCCTATTGCTGCATTTAGATTGCAACTCAAAGTGACCAATGGCTAGTGACAGATCCTGCGTGAAAGCTCTTATCTGCCAGCCCGCACCGCACCCGCTCCACAAAATTTTAATTAACCGTCGGCGCGCATTCCTCCCGGCAATCTTTTATCCCGGGGCGAAGCCGGCAGGAAGCTTCGTCGCGCACCGAACCCCTGACGTGATGTCCCGCATCCACTCGCCGGCCCTTGCATGGCGCCGCCGTCCTCGACGTCGTCGTCCGACCACGTCCAGGGGAGTGGTTCAGGTGAGGCAACATCTGGCTGCTCCCCCCCGTTGCGGCCTGCTGCAACTTACAAACGCTCGCTCTGTGCGTAAGCATCCAGGTACGTACTGCTGGCATTCTTGTAGGATCAAATTCCGGCAACGCGAAAAACATGTGGTGAGGACGGAGGAACTTATATGCGAGTAATTAACCAATTAATTAAGTACGCAAGCAGTGATGAAACTGATATGATAGTTGATGACCTTTTCTGGCGGCGATTGAGATGGCTCAAATTAAAATAAAAGCACTCAAAGCAGGCGACAGCGAGCAGTGCTCGTGGCGAAGTCATTCCGGCGAATTGATCGACGACGGTCGCATGCATTTGGCGTTTGGCAGCTACCACTGGCGTCTACAAAGCTGATGAGACGAAAAATAATGCAACTACGCAACAAAGCCATTCTGGCAAGCTTGCGTAAGCCGTGAGGAGAAAAGAACCTTCCCCAACCTAGCAACCTGGGCCGAAGTAGCATTAGAATTTAGAATTTAGTTTAAGCAGCACCGCAGCAGGGATATCCCAAGTTTTTACCAAAAAGGGTCTGATAGTTAGGCTCGACTCCTTTGGAATGAAACACCTGGCGGCAACCTTCTGATGATGTTCTCCATGTTTCCAAACGGGTACCCCATCGATCGGACAAATATGTTGTTGTGACATCATGAATGATGAATCCCCCTTGTCTAAAAATAAGCTCAGTTTCTAGCATTTAGCGTGATATATACCCTGATCAGATGATTTTGGCCCAAAAATTGACCCTTAAGTAAGCTACAGTAGTGGTATTTACATAGTGCTTTGATTTGGTTGAAACTAGTATGACATGACCTACGTATTGGGCCAAGAATTCGTTGCTGTTCATAATGTCTAATAAGAATGTAGGTTGCAACATTTTCGTTACTTATTTCATCTGTGGTGCCAATGGTGCTTCTGAAGAAATGCAAGGTCCGTTTCCACCAAACTCATCTCAATACTGGACTGGAACTGGAAGTCTCTCTATGTTTCTGGACTTCCTCTGTGCTTTTTGAACTGGCAGTAGCAACTGGCAATGCATTCATCTGTAGGAGCTAGTATGTTTTTGCAGGGGACGATCACATCGCGATCGCCAATTCACAGTGGACTGTGGACCGCTGGACGACGGAGAGATCCTTCCGAGCTCCGACAGAAAGAAGGAAAAAACAAAAAAGCCCCGTGAAACTTCCCTCACTGCCCTGTGCCCGTCGTAAATACACACAGCCTCGCGCATGGACCCTCTCGTCCCTCCTCGCCTATATATACGTGCTCGCACTGTCACGTTCCACAGGCACAGTGCCCACCAGGCACCAGCTCCCCGGCGGCTTCAGCTTGCGCACTCACAGTCACAGTTCAGAAATGAGGAGCATCGAGGTGTCCAAGCCGTCGAAGCGCCTGTCCCCGAAGCGCAGCGCCAGCAGCAGCAGCAGCAGCTTCAAGCTGAGCCTGCCCGGTCTGTTCTGCGGCCAGTGCAAGGCCACCGCGGTCTCGTCGCCGCCGGACTCCCCAACGGCCGCCACCGGCGCGCGGTCGCTGTCGTCGTCCTCAGCGTCCGCGTCGGCCTCGTCGTCCTCTGCTGGCACGTCCCGCGGCGGGCGCGACCGCATGGCGGAGCTCCGCGAGATCTTCCGCCACTTCGACCGCGACATGGACGGCCGCATCTCCGGTGCGGAGCTGCGCGAGTTCTTCGCGTCCATGGGCGACGACGGCGGCAGCCTGCCGCTGGGGCTCAAGGAGGACGGAGGAGGGGACCACCTGATGACGCTGGGCTTCGACGACTTCGTGCGCATCGTGGAGAGCAAGGGCGGGGAGGAGGAGGAGCGCGAGGACCTGCGCCGCGCCTTCGAGGCGTTCGAGGCCGTCAAGGGGTCCGGCCGCATCACGCCGCGCGGCCTGCAGCGCGTGCTCAGCCAGCTCGGCGACGAGCCGTCCGTTGCCGAGTGCGAGGCCATGATCCGGGCCTACGACGACGACGGCGACGGCGAGCTCGACTTCCACGACTTCCACCGCATGATGAGCCAGGACTAGCCGGTCCATCCTGTGATTCCCGTCAAATCACTTGCTACTTTGCTAGCCACCGCCACGAATATTTTATTTTCATTTAGCTAGGAGTTTTTTTTAATCGCATTGCCTTCGCGTGTACCTGTAGCACTTGTGTTTGTTGGTGGGTGACTGGGTGAGCATGTGCACGTACGGCGGGCACGTGCATACGTGGCTTGACTTCCTCGTGCCTGTGTGTGTGCTTCGGAGTCTGATTATATCTGTGTATTCTAGAGACAGTAATTGTTAAGAGTAAAATTATGTGCGGTTTCTAGACTATACTTGCACGGTCATGTCTTAGCACGTATTAGAGCCATTGAACTTTATGTGGTAGTTTTTCTTTCACGATCATGTCTTAGCACATATTTCATTAAGAAAATGAAAATTATACAACACAGCAACCACTACGGTAAAGCAACCTCGACGACACCAACACCCTGTTCGCTTGTGCTTATCAGCACTTATCAGCCAGCCATTCAGCAATGTTTTTCTCTCACAACAAATCAGCATGAGCCAGCCAGAAACCATCCAGCGAACAAGGTGCAAATCGCTCTCGACAACGAAGCATTTGCCAGAGAGGAGACCAATCACGACAACGGTGGCAAAGCATCTGCCACAAAACAGTAGGGCAAACCACTACGAAGAAAGACAAGAGGCACACACATGCACAGCAAGAAGCCGATTGACTAGGGGAGCTACGACTGAGTGGAGGCACGATGGTAAGTGTACATCACGACGCTTTTAAGAAGGGGAGTGACATCCACGTACACCACCAATGTTAGATGAAGTAAGAAGGAAGGAGGGACTTCTGCCCTAAGACCTGCGCCAACAAGCGAACAACAGAATGGAATCTCAATGCCACCTCCAAGGAAGTGAATGACACAGACCATGTCAACGTCATCAGTGTGGAGCAAAAGACGAGCAGGGCTTTCACCTAGATTTCTATTGACCGACGCAGACATACGACCACCTGAAGCAGGGAGACACACGGTGCCGACCCACCGCCCACCAGTAGTTGAAGAAGAATTAGAGCGTGAGCCCCAGCACAACGGACACGACTACGTACATAACGTGGAACACGACGCCAACTGACACACATCCATCGACGCTCAGCCAATAGCCAGGACACTGCCCAATTCGCGGCCCAAGCGTGTGCTCCCGCAGAGTGACAGGAGCACAAGTTCTGAGAAGGCCACCGGGAACCCCAAGTTGCGGGACTGCTGGACATCAAGGCGCACCACCTAGGTACGAGATTGGCAGATCCGAAGAAGAGGAGACCGGATCCGGCCATGGAAACCTGGGATCCACCCTCCCGGGCACCACACCCATAGTCGGCAAAGCTTGTTGGAGCAACAACAATTCATGGAAATAGAGGGGAGGATGGAAAGGAAAGGAAGGAGCGCGGAGCCGTGAGGACGTAGATGGACGCTTTTTTTTTGGCTTTGCCGCTGCCGCCACAGCGCCGCCATAGCCCATCGCACCGCGACCGGAGAGGGAAAATTCTCAACTCTATAATGCCACTTACGCAGTGTCATGTAGCTTCCCAACTCTCCAATATAGACAGGGGAAAATTCTCTAAATGCCATGAAAACCTATAGTGAGTATATACGATCGAAAATTTAATATTCCCTCCGTGCTACTATTTTGATTTTCTTGCTCCTTGTATGCCATTTAAGGAGATTTCCGTGCTACTGTTAGAGCTAGACAACTAGTTAGGATGTCAGTTTGATGTGAAAATGACGAAGTGCCCTTAGGGCACTCCCAATGCAGAAACCACCATAGTTTCTATGGACATTAATCATACTGCCATCTAAGCGTTTTGCTGATGTGGCAAGGTAGTTATTGAAGAGAGAGAGAGCAAAAACCATGTCTATACGAGAACCAAAATACGAAGGGATGTGATTGGTAGAGAATGGAGAGAGAATATATGTGATTGGATAAAAAATTATTCTGTAGAAACTATCCATTGAAACCATAATTTTTATATGTATTGTCTATAAAAATTAATAGGTATAAAAACTAGGAGCATCGGGACTGCCCTTAGTTTCATTTGCCATTTTCACAGTTGACTGAGTCACGTTCTTGTTTTTTCTATCTGCTACTAGGTCCAGCAGTCAGCCAGTCACTGCTTCTCCTATTTTAATTTTATACAGACGCTGCTCCTCCTTGCTTCCCCGGCCCAAGAGCCGCACATTCTCACCTGCGCGCACGGGGCCCGCGGCACCCTGGGCCTGCTCGGCCTGTTGGCGAGCCTGCTCGCTTGCTCACTTGCGTCGCGTGCACGCCGGCCTCAGGCATGCGGCATGCCCATGCACGCCGCCGCACGGACGCCACACAGGTGAACGACGTGCTCCCCTGCGCTAGCAGCCTCTTCATTAGGCAAATGGACTCTTTTTTTTTTTTTGCGAAAAAGGCTAATCGACTCCGACACGCCGTTGACATCGACTCCGACCGCGGGTCCTTCCTCGTGTCGGAGCGGTGATGCATGTGTTCGCTCGGAACGAGCACGGTTTGTTTGTTCCATTCGGAAACCGAGTCCAAGCTAGGCAGGCCGTCAGCCTCACCCGGCCGCCCCCGGCGTATAAATCTGGCGCTCTCCACCCACCGACTCATCATCGATTAGAACAGCGCCGCAAGCAGGAGACGTAATACATTGTTATGTGCCCCAAATTAGTTAGTAAGAGGCATACATTAGGATTAGGCACACAGATGGCGACCACCAAGTCAGCAGTTAAAGCACAACCATCCAAAAGAAAACCAGCGTGGTCACCATCCACATCCAGACGGAGAGAGAGGAGGGAAGGCCAATACTATTGCCGCCGCAGCTTTCGTCGACCTCGAAAAAGGTCCAGAAGCGCTTGGCCTTGTACAGGCCTGTTCTGCAGGTCATGTTTCGGCTTGTTTCAGTTTGTTTCAGCTTATTCTCTCTCACAGAACACTATTGAATCAGCCGAAATCAGCCGGCTTTTCCACCAGCCGAACCAGCCCATAGGTCCAAAAACTCTTCACTTAAAACTATCACATCGAATCTTACGACATACGCATGGAGTATTAAATATAGATGAAATAAAAAAACTAATTGTATAGTTTACATGTAAATTACGAGATTAACGTTTTGAGCCTAATTAGTCCATGATTTGACACTAAAGTGCTAAGCTATGTAATTAGTTTTTTTTATTAGTATCCGAAAACCCCTTCCGACATCGTACGGAACATCCGATATGACATTTTCACCAAAAACTTTTCGCATCTAAATAAGGCCGGCGGGTTCAGGCCAAGATGCCTCATGCGTCAGGTTCTGCGGTGTAAGAGCAAGGCTATTAATTTAGCCCGTTGTTGGCTAAATGAAGGTGCCATGTCACATACAGTAAACAGTATAGTCTACCTATATGATAAGTGAGCTGAAAGACCGGCTGTATCACATTCGCAAATAATTAATACTTTGGAGTTGGGGCCAATCACATGATCAGACAGTGGCGGAGCCAGGAATTTGCGGCTGGGTATGCCAAATGTACAAAATTTTAGAGCAAAATGCAATATAATAGACGATAAGTTATAATGGCCATAACATTTAACAAATCCATAATAATAACCAAAGTACAAGTTCAAAACGTAAATAATTAATAAATATTACAAAACAATAACGACTACTACAATATAACTCTACGATCCCCTTGTTAGAAGAGATTGATGATATCCTCATCTTTCACTTGACTGAAGAATGCCCTCTCAATAAATATTGTCTAAATATTCATCACCCATTTTGTTCCTTTGCTTGTTCTTCACATAATTCATCGTGGAAAACACTCTTTCAACACTAGCAGTGGCTATGGGAAGAATTAGCACTAACTTAAGAAGCTTGTAAACAACATAATATTGTTCCTCCATCTTGATTTGAGGTGCCAATTCCTCCATCCACCGTTCACAAATGTATCTCTACTAGGGCATTTTGTTCTATCCTTGAACAAATAGCAAACAAATTAAAAGGCTGCATCTTTTTCTACACTATACTCAAGCCAATTATGTTCCTTAAACCAAACTGGGCAAAAGCGACGTGGATGACCATTTATATCTCTATATTTAAAATCATGATTCTTTGGTTGACATGGCCCCAACTCAATATATCTCCTTCTAACTCTATCCTGATCATTGACATCGTACCTTGAGATGAGAATCCGCTTCCCAGGATCATGCTCAAGCGCTTCCAAATCTGCTCTGACTTCACCCTCTTCATCAATTGCAGTTTCATCTACAATTGGAGTTGGGGGCCTCTGTCCAGCTGGGGAGCTTCACCATTTCCTTCATCATCATTCTGTGCGCTGGAACCATCATTGTGTGCTGCATATTGCTTTCATTACTCTCAATTAGAACAAGAAATTTTCAATAGAAAAATGAGGAGTGGATCTAGGCTCTAGGGTGTTCTGCATCTGCTTTGGCGCTCTGCTCACCTTGCTTGAAGTTGAAGCCGCCGAGGGGGAGGGCCAGGGACAGCGGGATACGGACGCCAGTTGCCGGAGGGTGCTGCAGAAGGGGCGCCGCCGCCGATGGCTGGCTCCTTCCCGCTGTGAGGAGGCAGCCGCAACAACCAGCAGGGAAGGGGAAGAGGAAGGGGCAGGGGGCGAGTCAGCCGCAGTGGGGGAGGAGGCAAGGTGCCGTTGCTGCCCGCCGGCGCCGGTCGCCGGAGTGGCACGTGCCACGTGGCGGAGTGGCGGCGTGGGGGAGGCGGCGCGGCACGGTCGCACGGAGCAGCCGAGCGCCCGAGGGAAAGGGGCGTCGGGCAGGGGGCGACGCGAGTCCGTTGAGTGACGGACGGAGAATGCATTATGGGCTTGTTGATTCGATTCTTTCCTTCGTGGGCTGCCCCAAACGGCTGTTGGATTGGGCCTATGTGCCATATTTACTAAGTATGGCATGAATGTATAAGATATGTATAAAACTATGTATACTTATTAATTTTTTTCACTCAAATCTTGGGTATGCCAAGGCATACAGGGGCATACCCCTGGCGCCGCCACTGATGATCACAGAGGAGAACTAAATGCCCGCTCCTTGCTAGCATCCGGCTACAAGAGAGCTGTTCCACCTCGTATTTTGCATTTCAGCCAACGAGAAGATAAGCGCCGGTTCCACCACCTATCTCCTAGTGTCACTTTTTGTGTTGAGGTGGACTTCATCTCGCCGACTGAGAACTATATCTGCTCTAAGTTCTACGTTAGAAAATGAGTTAAATACACAGGTGGCTCTTAAACTTGTGGCTCTGTGCCACTTATATCCACGGACTCTCAAAATCGAAATATAGCTTCCTGAACTTGTTAAGTCGTACGCTGCATGTCCATACCCCTTCATGTGAGTGCAGACTAGATAAAATTTATAAAAAACACCTCCAGCAATGCCCAGCTTATCCTCCGAGTCCAGCCGGAACAACGCCGTGCCCTCGGGGAGGAACAGGTGCCGCGGCGACAAGCCGCTCTCGGGCTGCAGGATGTACGTCGCGCCCATGGGCGTGTACAGCGCCTTGTGCGTGTTGAGGCACGGGTGAGTGCGGACTGCGGAGCACGCCATTGAGGCGCTTGAGCAGGCGCAGCGCGATGGCGTGGCCCAGGTAGCGGCACGAGAAGGCCCTGTGCACGTCTCGGTGCATGGCCACGGACCGGACGTGCGCCTCGCGACGCCCAGACGCGGCTCCCGCCGGAGAACACGGAGGGCGCCCCGAACGTGACCACCGGGTGTAGCGCGTCGGCCGTCACCACGCCGCGCGCCAGCAGCATCAGGCAGACGAGCACCGCGAGGCTGCCGCCGAGCGAGTGGCCCGTTAGCCTCGATCTCCGGCATCACCTGCTCGTAGATGCCCTTGGCCGCCTCGTAGATATGCCCGGTGCACCAGCACCCCCCGTGCCCTTGAACTCGGTGGGCTCGAACAGGAGGTTGGCCTGCGACGACGCCAGCTAGTCGAAGCCTTGGATGCCGAGGCACCGGGTCCGCGCGTCCGCCTCGTCGCAGAAGAACCACTAGCACGGCGACGACAACGGCGACCGCAGGTCGCGGACCGCCTCCTGCCGCGCCTCGTCCTTGGCGGCCACCACCGCCGTCACCGTCGAGGCAGCCATGTCCGTGGCCACGCCGAGTTGTACAGCCTGCCCTGACGCGCCTGCTACGGCGGCGGCCGCGCGCCGAACGAGAGTAGGCCCCGTGCGCGCGTCCGACCGACGCCGCCACCTCGTAGGATAGGTGCGACCGGATGGGCCGGCGCGGCTGTGGGCCGGAGGCCACCTCGTACGCCGGCGCGGTGCGCGGCCACGTGGAGTCCGCGTCCAGCTTGGCGCGTATGATGCCGGCCTCCGCCTTCTCCAGAGACTGATCCGCTTCATTCATCTACTAAAACTAACAGGTTTTCTATCATGAAAATTTTCACTCGAATAATGAGCATCGAATAACGTCCCTGATCGCCCAGACCTGCGGCAGGACGTCCAACCAGCGCCTCTGAGTCTCCCTGCTCGAGAGTCCAGCAACCGGAGTCGCAGCGCACCACGACGATCCGGGAGCTCACCATCGTCGCGCTGACTGCCGCCAGGAGATCGGCGAGGCTGCACGCGTTCAACCGCCTGGTGATGAGTTGCACGGCGCTGTACAAGGACTGCCTCCGCACCGCGGCGTATGCGCTGGCCAGGGTGACCAACATGCCGGCATACGACGACCGCGTGGCTGATGCTGTGAGCGCCCTGCGTGTGTTCGTGGAGAAGTGTCAGAGCCCCTTCGATGCGCAGGAGATCACGTCACAGCTGGAGCAGGTGAACCGGGAGTCCGGGACTCGGAGGATAAGCTGGGCATTGCTGGAGGTGTTTCTCATAAATTTTTATCCTAGTCAGCAGCCATATGAAAGGGTACGGACCTGCAGTGCTAAACTTAACAAGTTCGGAGAGTTCGTGAGCTACAAGTTTAAGGGCCGTCAATTTTTTTAACTCTTAGAAAATTAAGAACTTTATATATGATCCTTGTTAGTAGTAGCGTTGCATTATGCATTTATATGCTTGCTTTGCTAAACTTTTATCTGTTAATTAATTGTTTTGCAGAATCTTTATATAGTGATGCTGCTTTTCGTGCTTACCGCTCTTGATTTCGTCGTTTTCAAGGAACTTCCAATTTTGCCGGCAGTGGGACTCGTCTCTTTGATGTCAGCCTTTGTCCTTTTGTTAATGTTTCTTGTCATATGGGCGACAGATGACAAAAACGAAGACCACACGATGGAGAATGCCAGGGCTCCGAACTAAGGCGGCATACCAATAGTTTCAGCCTACTGCCACTGATTACGTAATATACGTACTAGCGTTGGGTTCGTTTGGCGAAAAAGCCACGCTGATTTATTATGAGAGAAAAATATTGTTTATTGACTGAAAAAGTACGGCTTATAAGACAAACGAACATATCAGATGAATGTAGCAGGGGCGAAGCTAGGTTTTCTTGTTGGGGTCCACTGACCCCAATGAATTTGTGAAAATTCAATGAGAAATATTGTTCTACATTGTTCTCCAAAGACAAAGACCCAAATTTGAATTAGGAATGACCCAACACCACTTTTGTCTCTGGCTTCGCCCCTGGAATGTAGGCGCGCTTCGACACGGCCATATCTGCTTTAAGCGTTGATTGTTTCGCAGTGCACGACTCCCGTATCGGCTTTAGGGCAACTCCAACCAATTCCTCAAATTTTGCCCCCCTATTCCTTCAAACGAGAGTCCCTCATCCATATTTCATCTCCTACTCCTCAGGGTACTCCAACCGATCTCCTAAATTTTCCTACTTTTACACTATATTGTCATGGACCCTGTTTATCGGTCCCACTTGTCAGCTTTATGGAAGAGAGAAAGGAGGATGAGGGAGAGGATGAGGGACTCCTACATCTAGGGGTTCATGAGAGAGAAATGAGAGTCCTTCATCCATCGGGGCTTGAATAGGGGCTTGGTTGGAGAGGTTTTTGATGTGTTTGAGCTCTCAAAATAGGATGAGGGCTCATGTAAGAGTTTGGTTGGAGTTGCCCTTAGGCACTTATTGTTTTGCAGCATCATTTTGTTCATACTTTGTTGTTTTCACTACTAGTGTTATATATGCACACTAATGGACTTTTGACGTGTAAATCAAATGCAAATTCCATCTTTAATTCCTCTTGCAGCTACGGCGGTACGCATGCACTTGTTGTTGCGCTGTGCATGCGCTACACATGCACGTGGGGGCTACCGCGCCCGCTTCGCTTCCTATGCCCACGCGGGGCCGCTGCACCCGAGGGGACCACCTTCGCCTCCGTCCACTTCCCGCGCCTGGTCATGCAACACTTGTAAGATAAAGCATTTGTTGCAACATACGTCCAAAATAGATGAAATATTTACAACGTACGCTTGCAACATATGTGTATGACTACTGCAACATATGCAAAATCCAAATAAAATATTTGCAACATACGTTTTGAAACATTTGAAACATACACTTGCAACATACGTGTATAGCCCGTGCAGTATATACAACATCCAGATAAAACACTTGCAACATACGTTTGAAACAGTTAAAACATACACTTGCACCATACGTGTATAGCCGTTGCAACATATGCAACACCAGATCTACTTTGCAACATTCAGATAAAACATATGCAACATACATCCGAAATGCATGAAACATACAGTTGCAACATTGAAAGGTCCTTGTTTGGTTTTGGTAATTGAGTGACAACTTAGGTGGACTAATATGTGGTTATGTGAGATACACAGGAGATTAGTCTACATGTGATGGTGTCATGAAGGAGCTCATTGCATATGAGACATGACATGGAGTCATGTGACCAAGATGGAGAAGATCAAGATGAGGCTTGGCTCGAAGGACCGGTTGTGAAGGTGAAGGGCAAGTTGAGGCTTCGAAGTGAGGGACCGCGTGTGACGGTGAAGCTTGAGCATGACTTGGCGCCGATGGACCGACGCAACGGTGAAGAGCAAGTGAGGTCAAGATCGATGGACCAAGGTCACATGATGATATGATGTGGATCATATCATTTGTGACATGGTTGGTGCATATGTTGCATCAACGTCAGAGGAGATGGAGTGGAATGCGCAAGGCAAAGGTATAACCTAGGCATTTCCATTTCACCGGTCATAGGTGTGTAGAGAAGTTTATGACCGGGTTTAGGATAGATGGTCGTACTATCAAGAGGAGCAAACTTGTTTGCATATCGGTCATCTAGTGCCACTTGAGCGATCTAACTGTGTATACGTGTTAGGATCGAGTGGCGAGGCAAGTTGAGTGCCTAATTCCTTCGGTAAAATGTTTATGAAAATGCTAACACACGTACACAAGGTGGTGATCACTTGTTGGTGTTGGCACATTTACGAAGGCGATGAAGTTTGAGCGGTAGAGAGGGTTTGGATCTCTCTCTCCCTACCGCCGAGCTTGCGAGCGCGGGATTCAGGCGTTTTTGGGAACTTGAAATGCCTATTTTCCACTACGCCGGAAGTCGGAAAAGAAACGGAGGCGAACGGAGGTCACAGAGGTGACCGGACGCTGCACCGGACGCGGTCATGGTATGACCGGACGCGTCCGGTCAGTACAGCGCAGGCGCGGGTGCTAGGGTTTGCAACTGGCGCGTCCGGTCACTCGCAGGACCGGCGCGTTCGGTCATGCGCTCAGAAGGAACTAAGGTTCACAGAGGACGATCGGACGCGGGGCGCGTCCGGTCACACATGATCGGACGCGTCCGATCATTGAAGGAGCTACTGACTCTAATCGGACGCGGGCACTATCGCGTCCGGTCGTTGTGAGGGGCGCGTCCGGTCGTTGCTTCGCGGGCGCGCGGAACAGCGCGACCGGCGCGTCCGATCGTTTGAGGGGCACGTCCGGTCTTTGACGGGCACGTCTGGTCATTGCCTGGGGCGCGTCTGGTCGTTGGTTTGACCGTTGGGGTCAGTGACCATTGGAGGATCGGACACGGTTGAGCGCGTCCGGTCAGTTATGACCGGCGCGTCCGGTCATCCCGAAAAGGACCCAGTGAAGGGGTAACGGCTCTATTTGACCGTGGGGTTATAAATAGATGCCTTGGCCGATCGTGGCCGGTAGCTGAGCACACTTTAGCCTTGGTGGCTTGTGTGGTAGTGCTTGGGAGCCCTCTAACTCACTCATGCTTGATAGTGTTCATCGGATCGAGTGAGAGAGCGATTCTAGTGCGATTGCATCGTGAGGTTGCATCGAGTGGCACTAGGTGATCGTGTTGCAAACCGGTAGTGCTTGTTACTCTTGGAGGTTGCCACCTCCTAGACGGCTTGGTGGCTTGTGGCTCCATCGAAGCTCGCAAGATTGTGCGAGGCTCAGGAGAAGCTTTGTGAGGGGGATTGTGCTCACCCCACGGGGATCGCGAAGAGCAACTCTAGTTGAGCGTGTCATTGAGTTACCTCACTTGAGAGTGGTGTCTTGCGGTGCCTTGCGGGGCGTGCCTTGAGGGGCAAGTGACTTGAGGGTCACACCGAGGAACCATCTAAGTGTTGGTCGACACAACGGGGACGTAGCTTGGTGGCAACCAAGTGAACCTCGGGAGAAAATCACCATGACAACTTTGTCTACTCTTCTCGGTGGTTTGCCTTCATGCAACACAAGCTTGTATTTACTTTCATATATACTTGTGCTTGTGTAGTTGCTCTCGTAACTAGTTTGCTTGTGTAGCTTGCTAGTCGTCTTCTTGCTTGTGTAGCTAGAAGCTTCCCTTTGCGTGACTAATTTGGTTTGTGTAACCTTGTTAGTCACATTGCTTAGTTTGTGTAGCTAAGTGTTTTGCGCTCTCTAATTTGGCATTAGTTGCCTTGTTATTGAGCTTTGCTAGTGAGCTTAGGCTTTGTGCGCTTTGCTTACTAGAATTGTGTAGGAGCTCCCTCTTGCTTGCATAGTACTAGTGCATAGGTTTGTGTGACCTTGCTCTAGAATTAAATAGGAGAGCTCTTGCTAAGGAAAGCACCTTAGTTGCTTAATTAGGATCTTTGTGAGGTGCTTGTGAACTTAGTTAGAGGGGTGAAGTCTTGGCTAGACCGATAAGTTTAATTCCGCATTTGTTTTTGGTTAGCCAACACGCTTAAGTTTTAGAAAGGACTATTCACCCCCCTCTAGTCCGCCATCTCGACCCTACAAGTGGTATCAGAGCCGGGTCTCTCATTTGTGGTCTTCACCGACCCGAGAGGATGGCGGCTTATGGGCTAGATGTTGAGTGTCCACACATTTTTGATGGCACACACTTTGCACGGTGGAGAAATTGGATGACATGCAATTTTAAGTTTATTTCTCCTCAATTGTGGTGGATCATAGATGTGGGTTTTTCCTTTGCAATTGATAAAAAAAATGCAACTCAAGCGCAAAGTAAATGCCTACATCTCGATAGCCAAGCTACTAATACTTTATATCGATCTGTGGATAGTAGCATACTTTGTGAGATCATAGACTTCAAGTCCGCCCATGAAATTTGGGTGTTTCTAAATGAGAAATATGGGGCGATCTCCAATGATGACGAGCCCAAGGAGGAGGCGCATGAGGATGTTGAGCATGACCACAACAAGGTGGTTGTGGAGGATTGCTCCACCTCACGGTCAAGTGATGACAAAGATGATCATACCACAAGATCACTTGATAAGAAGAATGATAATGCCACAAGTGATGCAAGCAATGATTCTACTTCATGCACACTTGATGGTGAAGATGATGGCTATGAGAGTGATGCTTCAACAAGCTCTTCAACATCATCACATGGTAACACTAAGATACATGTTGGTGGTTTTGTTGTGGATTGTGATGATCCAAATTTAGAGCTTTTATATAAACTCTCAAGAGCCTTGAAAAGGGAAATGGAAAGAGTAAGTAAATTAGAAAATAAAAACTCTTTTCTAAAAACCACATGTGAACAACAAAAGCATCTACTTTATGTTACTACTTGTTCACATGAGGAGCTAAAATTGGCTCATGAGGAACTTAGTGTTGCTCATAATAATTTGGCACAAGAACATGCTTTACTCACTAAGAAACCTTCTAATGAAGAAACCAAATCTAGTGAGAGCTCATCATTTGGGTCAAATGATCAATCATATATTACTAACCCTTGTGATGTAGGCAAGAAGCATGTATCCATCTCTTGTGATGATTTATTAGATATGCCATGTTCTTTACATTTAAATGCTTGTTCTACTTCTATGTCTTGTGAGACTAACCTTTTGAAGGAGAACAATGAGCTTAAAAGTGAAATAAAGAATTTGAGCAACAAGTTAGAGAGGTGCTACAACTCAAAAGTCACCTTTGAGCACATGATGAAGACTCAAAGAAACGTTAGTGACAAAAGTGGCCTTGGCTTCAAGAAGAAAATGACAAAGGGCAAAAGAAAGCAAGAAAAGAGGATGAAGAGGCTATTCCAAAAGAATCTCTCGCATTCCATGTGCTATCGATGCCATGAAGCGGGATATCTTGCTAATGGTTGCCCAAACACTGAGAAGCTCAAGAAGATGAAAGAAGAAGAGAGGCTAAAGCATGTCAAGTGCTTTAAGTGCCACACTTGGGGTCATCTCACCTCAATGTGCCCAACCAAGCAATTGGTAAAGCAACAAATAAAGCCTCAACCAAAGACACTAGTTGAGCAAGAGAAAACACCTCAAGAGCAAATCAAGATCAACCATGAAGATGATGGTGACTTGATGAAGAAGAAGAAGAAAACAAGAAGGGGTGGAAGAGCAAGACATCCAATGCAAATTCAAGATGTCAAGATGATGAGCAAGAATCAAGATGAGAAGAAAGTACATGCTCACATCAAGTGCTTCAAATGTGAAGACATGGGACACTTCGCCTCGGGGTGTCCTACCAAGCTTGAAAAGAAGACTCAAGCAACTCGTGAGAGGCAAGGCAATAGGAAGCACAATATGAGCAAGGAAGAAAAGGATCAAGCAAAGAGAATGTGCTACTTATGCCGGGAAAGGGGACACATGGCTCATTCATGTCCCCTAGGTAAAAATTCTAAGCTCGTTTCAATTGTTGATACTAATGTGCTTAGAAAGGATGGCAATGGTACCTCTATGATTGCAATTGCAAAACATCCCGCTATCCATACTAAGGCTTTGCCTAAGTATGTTGCTCCTAACTTGAGAGGACCCAAACTTGTTTGGGTACCATCAAAGAGTGGATGATTGTTTGTAGGTATCATCGGCATTGGAGGCTTGATTCAATTGGTTTAATTTTGTTCATCATATATTGAGTCAAGTTATGAAGCTCAATGCATATCCAATCCCAATGCCAAGTCAAAATAAGTGAAGTCCAAGTGCTACAACATACAAGTGTCATGATCAAGTTGTGGATGATTATTGGAATTATTTGATGGCTTACAATTTATTTGAGTAAAAGCTTGCTATATGGATGATCATGAGCTAACCAAGGTATATCACTTGTTGATCATTTCATTTGGGTGCATATGAGTTGATTGAATTCGATATATATGCAATGTTGCTTGCTATGAGATGATTGAATGGATTAAATGCTTGGTAATCAAGTTTGGATTGATTTGTGTTGGATAAACTCATGAGATCACATTTAGTAAGTGGATTGGATGGATATATGTCTTGTGAAAGTATTCAAATAAGTTAGTTTCAAGTTTGATTCATATTTGATGAAGTATTGCTCAATGTATTGAAATCTGTCCAAAGTTGATAATCTGAGCTAGCAGTGATCAAGTCTGAGTTTGGATGATCAAATCTACTTGTATTGGCATGAATTTTGGTATGCATGCTCTAGACTTATGTTATAAGATTCTGTACAAATTTCATGAGAATTGGATAAGATATGCTTCGGCTTTGGAGTACATCTTGTCAGCTATAGTGCAGCAGTTTTCAGCATGTAGCAGTGGTGGAAGATTTGAAATCTAGTAGCAATATAGATGTCAAATGAATCTCAAATTTTTACAGATGCTAGATGACTTAGTGAACCACATCTCCACCAAATTTTATGGCATTTGGATCTGTACATTGGGAGATATGAATTATTCTTTGAAGGGTACATAATCTGCCAGAAAAGTGACAATCATTGGATTAATCTAGAGTCACTTTAATTGAAAGGTCCTTAAGTTGGAAACATGTTTACAAGTGGTTGAGGTACCTAAGTTTGGTTTTGGATTGATCTAGAAGCATGATGAGCAATGAGTACAAGACTTTTGTATTGTGAAATGTACTTGGTGTACTTATTTGATACTCAATTTGAAGATCAAGATCAAACTTAAGATGAAGATAAAGTTTAAGTTCTAGTGATGATTGGAGATCATTTGGTAGAAAGAAAAGAACTTAAACATGTAGGAAGAGTTAGACTCAAATGTAGATTCAAGGATTATTCATCAAGATTGAGTTCATCATTTGGATCAATCAAACTATATCATTTCAAGTGAGTATCAAGAGTGGTTCTTTGGAGAAAGGTCACTTCTCCCTAGTAAGGGGCTTGCCACCATGTGTAGGTGAAACCAAGTTTGGGACTTGGAAGGCTAACATGGAAGTGGTAATCTGAGAAACTTGTGATGCTTAGTTGAAGCAATCAAAAGGGTTGATCAAGAAAAGCAAGCAACACCCAAAAGAGAGCTAGTCATATATTTCAAGTGTTATTCTAAGTAGTTCTCTCATGCAAGCATTGATCAAAAAGATAAAGCAAGCCAACCACAACTCAAGAGATAGTGCACTTGATCATAAGTGGTTTTCATTTCATATGGGTGAAGAATGGATTTATCTATGATGATTGGTCTTCACCAAGCAATAAATTGGACTTCACATTGCTATTGGAGTAATGAATTGGAATCTATGTTACTATCCTCTACTCCAACATAGCAAAGGTATCATTGTAATGTGCATGATCATTTTATCCCTTACTAGTATGCGGTTAGTGCATATAGTACATGCTTATTAGGATCATGCATGACAAATGAAAATTTTAGATTCATAGCCTACCATTATTGCTTGATTGATTAATTGATCTAGTGGTATGGATATGAGTTTGTTCTTGAGCTAGTAAACCCAAGTACTTGATCTAGTTTGGATTGCTAACAAGTGACAAGTACAACATTGGCAAGATTACCCTTAGTATGAGGTGTGAAGAAGCTTGTCATTGGATCAAACTGGACTTGGAATCTTAGGTAAATCAACATAGTTCAAGTCATACAAGAAGCTCATGACAATGATAAGAGTACAAGCACAACAATGAAAATGGATATCTAGTTTGTTTCAAGTAGTATCTAAACTCAAATTGATCTTCCAAGTGGTATGTACAAATGGTGTCTAGATAATGATCTACAAGTGATATCTTACAAGTGGTACTCATGAAGATAGCAAACGTTCAAGAAGTGAATATTATTGTCAAATCCTTCAAAGTGGATCCATACTAGAAAATTCTTTCAAATGGTGTCACATTCCTACTCATGGTATCTTCACGTGGTATCATTCATGCAAGACGATGGTTTCACAAGTGATCCTCAACTTTAAGTGATCAAATCAAGTAATGCTACCCTCATCTTCAAGTGATATCTCAAGTGAATGACACATGCTATGACATAGGGGGAGAAGCCCCACCGATTGGTATCAAGGTCAAAGATCCTATGTGGAATCTCAAGAGCAACCATAAAGTTTGTCATTCCAACATATGTGGTAATGTCCATCAAAAATGCAATATTCAAGTCCCAACCATCTACCCCAATGCAAGCCTTTGTATCAATTGAGAAGATCACCTTTTATGGAAATTGATGACAAAGGGGGAGAAGTTGGACAAAGATATAAAAACTAGAACCATGCTTTGGGGAAAGATTGGAAACATTGGACATGGACATGGACAAAGAGGTAGTAACATTGAAGAATGTAAGGGGATCAAACATTCTTGGACAAAGAAAGCACACAAGTAGGGGGAGCAAGCTCATGAACTTTGATTGATTACATTTGATATGTGCATAATTCATGTGCTTGCTTGCATTGCATTAGTTCTTAAATTCAATATGCATGCTTGTGTGGTGTATGCTAGTTATAGAACTTGAATGATGATTTGATAACTAGCATGCATAGGATGTTAGCTAGACTTGTGATTATCACGCAAAAACTAGAACCATGCTTATAATGTGATCTCATGGGGTTTCTAGTGTTTTTGATGTCTAGCTACTCATGATGCTAAGGATGATGGCAAACTTGTGATTTTCAAATAGTATCAAGCTACTAATTGGTATCAAGCTATAAAGGTTTATTCTATACACCTTAGCATCACTTAGTAGTGCTAACCCTCCCACAAATTTCATATTCATGCATATGTGTGAGCTTAAAACCAAACCATTTGAGCACATATATAGGGGGAGCTATCACTACCAAGTTGGATTTTATGGTGCTTATCCAAATCTTGACATAGAGCTTAAAGTTGGATAAGTAACATTAAATCCAAAACAAGTTAGCAATTTACACTTTGTGTGAAGTGCTAGCTTAAAAAAGCTTAATTTCCATATCTTTGTAGAGTTATCATCAATTACCAAAAAGGGGGAGATTGAAAGGTCCTTTTTTGGTTTTGGTAATTGAGTGACAACTTAGATGGACTAATATATGGTTATGTGAGATACACAGGAGATTAATCCACATGTGATGGTGTCATGAAGGAGCTCATTGCATATGAGACATGACAAGGAGTCATGTGACCAAGATGGAGAAGATCAAGATGAGGCTTGGCTCGAAGGACCGGTTGTGAAGGTGAAGGGCAAGTTGAGGCTTCGAAGTGAGGGACCACGTGTGACGGTGAAGCTTGAGCATGACTTGGCGCCGATGGACCGACGCAACAGTGAAGAGCAAGTGAGGTCAAGATCGATGGACCAAGATCACATGATGATATGATGTGGATCATATCATTTGTGATATGGTTGGTGCATATGTTGCATCAACGTCGGAGGAGATGGAGTGGAATGCGCAAGGCAAAGGTATAACCTAGGGCATTTCCATTTCACCAGTCATAGGTGTGTAGAGAAGTTTATGACCGGGTTTAGGATAGATGGCCGTACTATCAAGAGGAGCAAACTTGTTTGCATATCAGCCATCTAGTGCCACTTGAGCGATCTAACTGTGCATACGTGTTAGGATCGAGTGGCGAGGCAAGTTGAGTGTCTAATTCCTTCGGTAAAATGTTTATGAAAATGCTAACACACGTACACAAGGTGGTGATCACTTGTTGGTGTTGGCACATTTACGAAGGCGATGAAGTTTGAGCGGTAGAGAGGGTTTGGATCTCTCTCTCCCTCCCGCCGAGCTTGCGAGCGCGAGATTCAGGCGTTTTGGGAACTTGAAATGCCTATTTTCCACTACACCGGAAGTCGGAAAAGAAACAGAGGCGAACGGAGGTCACAGAGGTGACCGGACGCTGCACCGGACGCGATCATGGTATGACCGGACGCGTCTGGTCAGTACAGCGCAGGCGCGGGTGCTAGGGTTTGCAACTGGCGCGTCCGGTCACTCGCGGGACCGGCGTGTTTGGTCATGCGCTCAGAAGGAACTAAGGTTCACAGAGGACGATCGGACATGGGGCACGTCCGGTCACACATGATCGGACGCGTCCGATCATTGAAGGAGCTTACTGGACTCTAATCGGACGCAGGCACTGTCGCGTCCGGTCGTTGTGAGGGGCGCGTCCGGTCGTTGCTTCGCGGGCGCGTGGAACAGCGTGACCGGCGCGTCCGATCATTTGAGGGGCGCGTCCGGTCATTTGACGGTGAAAGGATCAAGATGCCCAAGAGAGGGGGTGAATTGGGCTTTTCTAAAAATTAATTGCAAGAATTAAATCCTACAAGACAAACTTCACCCCTAGTGCCTACTTGTGTTCCTTGTGATTTTACCGATAAAAGTTTTGCACCCAAAGTTCCAATCCTAGACTAGCAAGGCAATTCCAGGAAAGTAAACAAGCAATGAAAGTAATACAAGAAAGTAAATGCTTGAAAGTAGGGGTTAGGAACACGGCGATATTTTGCCGAGGTATCGGAGAGTCGCCACTCTCCACTAGTCCTCGTTGGAGCACCCGCGCAAGGGTGTAGCTCCCCCTTGATCCACGCAAGGATCAAGTGCTCTCTACGGGTTGATTCTTCGACACTCCGTCGCGGCGAATCACCCAAAACCGCTCACAACTTGAGTTGGGTCACCCACAATCTCGTCGGATGATCACCGAACTCCCAATCACCACCAAACCATCTAGGTGATGGCAATCACCAAGAGTAACAAGCTAGAACTCTCACTTGACCACAACAAGCCTAATGAGAAGATGGATGCACACTTGCTTGACTCTTGTCACTAGAGAGGATTCTCAAACTTTGATTCGCAAATCACTATCCTCACTAGGGCTCTTGCACTCCCTTGCACTTCAAAGATGTTTTTCAGCTAAACAAATGAGCAAGAGACCTCTAAAAGAGGTGGAGGGGTTGTATTTATAGACCCCTCAAATAAATCCAACCGTTACCTTTCGAAACAGCCAGACACGCACTGACCGGACGCGCCTGTCGATATGACCGGACGCGCCGGTCAGTTGTAACGGTCGAATAATGGAAACCTATGCTGAGTGACCGGATGCGCCGGTCTGAGATGACCGGACGCGCCGATCAGGGATGATCGGACGCGTCCGATCATGCAAGAGCTCTCTGGAAATCTGACCTAACGCATCACCGCGTCCGATCATAGATGACCAAACGCGTCAGGTCACCATGGAACCTTACTGGAACATGACCGGACGCACGACCGCGTCCGATCATAGGTGACTGGACGCGTCAGGTCTCCACGGGACCTTACTGGAACATGACCGGACGCGCCGGTCTTTTTCACAGTCGCGTCCGATCTTGCTGTTTACCCTCTGGAACACGTGTCAGCCTGACCACCACGTCCGGTCCTCTCAAGGACCGCGTCCGGTCAGTCAGCTGAAAAACGCGGTGAAGATTTAGTACTGACCGGACGTGTCCGGTCATGACCAGGACCGCGTCCGGTCATAGGTAAACGGCTCAAACGTCTTCTAAACGCGATGCAACTTGAACCAAGTTGCTTCTAACTGAACTCTGAGCTTTTCTCGAGCTACCTAGTGCTAAGTTTGACAAGTGTGCACCACACCTAAACATAAGACTCACCTAGGTCAAGCTACTCGCTCATGCCCCTCTTAATAGTACGGTCAAAGGAAGAAACAAAGATCCTAACGACTATTCCAGATGTATCTCAACACCTTGACATCCGGAACTAACCGTCCTTAATCTTATCGTTGATCCTTTGAAAACCGAAATGATTTCCATCAAGGGACATGACTGCCATATTGCCCAAAGCAGTTATCATCTCCATGACCTAACTTACCAATGTTTCTGCAAAACACACGTTAGTCATGGTAATTATGTGTTGTCATTAATTACCGAAACCAACACCGGGGCCTAGATGCTTTCAATCTTCCCTTTTTTGGTGATTGATGACAACACTTAGATTCAGAAGATATGAGTTGAGGTTTTCGATCATGCTTGGTTCACATAAGCATAAAGTTGTAAGCACAAGGGGTTAGTCAATGCTTATGTGTTCCAAGCCAACTGAGTGTACTTATAAGATAAGACATGAAGAGTTAGTACACATAAATCATAGCTCATATGAAATCAGAGTAAGGCACGGAAGCACAACCTTATGAGCTATAAACAAACAAGTGACATGATTTAAAAACTGTGATAAGATAAACCATAGAGACTCAAGGTACCTCATAAGATCACATGTCACACGAATGCAATTACTATAAAGTAAACATGATGCATGAGTGTAGCACACAAGAAAAGAACGAAAACCCTCTAACAAAAGCTCCCCCTGAATCTACTCTCTCTCTCCCCCTTAGGCATCAACCACCAAAAACTAATCTAAGGATCTGACGGGGGAACAGACGGAGTCGAGTCGGGTGCCGAGGATCACGTAGTAATCACAAACTGAGAAGTGTCTTCCTCAGACTCTGAGCTATTTGGCTGACCCTCTGAAGAAGCACGCGGCTGTGAAGCGGTCTGGGTCTGATCAACAGGAATAGGTGCTGCCGAAGTGGCAATAAGTGGAGCAGTCTCTGTGACCTGAGCCTGAAGAGAGCCAAAAGCTGGGGGATCTGTCGAGGCAACGGACGAAGAAACTGTCTCTGTAGTGTCTGTCCCTATCACTAGAGGAAAAGCTGCCTCTGAAGCTGACAACCCTAATGAAGTAGCAAATGTGGTGTTCGAGGGCGTCGGCTGACCAGTCAACTCGCTATATGTGGCACTCAGATCAATGAAAGGTGTGCCAGTCAACATGTGAGGGCGAGGCTGGTCTGAAGGAGTAAACCCTGTCTGAATGGGCGTGTAGCTTAGGGACTAGAACGACTGAGGAACCTACAGCTGTGGAGAGGTGAACTGAAAGCTCGGCTGATCCTGACTTGAAGGTCCACTAAAAGGTAAAGCTGAAGTCAGGATAGATGCAGGTGGAGGAACCCCAACTGTGACAAGGTGACGCAGGAGATCCAAATACTACTGCTGGCTGGCTGCACTCTATCGCTGCATCTCATACTGCTGACGCTGCATCTCGACTTGTTGGCGCTGTATCTCAAGCTGCTGTTTCTGGAACTCGTCTTGTCGAGCCTGTATCTGTGCAAATGCAGCAGCTGTATCCTGAGCCTGTCTCTACAGCTGAAGCTCCTGTCGCTCCTGTGCCTAGGTCAGCCTCTCAAGAATAGCCACCATGGCTAGGTCTGAGCGGGAGGCTGAGCCAGAGCCACCGGCCTCATGGTCGTGAGGCCGAGGAGACCGATACCTGGGGATAGGCTGATAATCCTTGTCGGTGCTGTCAGAGGCCTCATCCTTAGCTATATCAGCGGGCTGAGCATCTAGATCTGTAAGCTCTGCCTCAGCAAGACCCTGTACGGTCGCATCCTGCTCAGCCGCTGTCTCAGGCACCTCAGGTCTCTCTCTCTGTCCTGGTGCAAGGGCCTGCTCTCTCATAACTAAAGCCCATAACTGACGAATATCATATTCAGGAAAAGCAGTAGTAGTGTCAGTTATCTCAGCACTAATCTCTGAAGGCAGCTCAAGGGCAGATCTGATGATGAAGCAAATCCAATGAGCATAGGGCAGCTGACGGTGTCCCTTGAAGCCTTCTGCTAGGGTGTCCTCCATCTCACTAACCATAAGATCCCAAATGTCAAAAGGTGTCTGTGAGAGAAGGTGGTGAACTACCCATAGCTGCATCCTAGTCAATCCCTCTCTGTAACCAAGCCTAGGAAGAAGTGTACGCCTGACAATAGCATCCAGGACTCGGGCAAGCGGTGTCAAACTGGCAGGTGTGTGACGAGACCCTTCGCCAAAAGGCTCACGGAAGCAGGGTCGGATCAGATCTGTAGGTGGCACAGTACCGCCATGAGGGCGTCTAGGTGGAGCTGTCTGACCGAAACAGAGCTGGTGAATCTTCGTGTCTGAAGCTGGGAGTCTGAGAATCTCCTGCACTCTTGTGCTATACAGTCTGTGGTCGCGGCCTCTGAATGCAAAGTGTATGAACTCATGGGCTAGATCAATCCATAATGAAGCATAGAACTCCCTAACCCAAGTACCGCAGTATGCACCCGTCCGTCCAAGAAAATCTGACAAGCCTGGTAGATAGGATAGGTGCGGACGAAGCTGCTCACCCACTACCTCAACAAGTGACTCAATGCGACAGACCCTCTGTGGTCAAAAAGCAATGCCACTGTCAACAAGAGCTCTGTAAAAATCCTCCTGTAGAGGAGTATAGAAACCCTCTGAAGCTCTGGAGTCCCTCTGAGGTGGGAACCACCGGCTGACCTCAACAAATCTCAAACTTTGCACCTGACGTGCAGTAGCACCTCTCAAGTCAAAGTGCTCAACTGGGGGTGTACCTCTAACTCTTGGAGGTGGACGTCCTCCACGACGCTGGCCCTCTGGCCTGGGAGTCACCTGAGCCCGTGTGCGTGTGGAGCGGCGATGTGATGGAGTCTGAGCTAGCTGTTCCTCTGTCCCCTCTGAAGGCGCTGCAGGTGGATCAACTGACATAGTATCTGCATCCATTTGCACTCCTGTGCCCTCAGTGGTCTCAGTGGTCTCAATACCAAGCTGTCGTCCTTCAAGATGAAAACGGCTGTCGCCAATGCATATACCACTGCTCCTGCCACCCCTCTCTACTGCATCAGCTACATCTGCCACTGCCTGAGCTATCTCTGCATCAGTAAGAGTCTTCTTCTTCTTTCTGGCCATGATCTTGATGCGCTTTCCACGCGCAACCTCAGACATATGAGGAGGATTGTTGTCCCCGTCACTAGGAGCACCACCAACATTCTTGCAATGAACCATGCTGTCACACTGTCGGAAAACCTCTGAAAGATGATGTACTGACACTCGAGAGGCTTGGCCTCAATCCGTATCCGCAGGCTTGGCCTCGGATTCAACAGCTGAACAGCAGTCACCCCGACACATGACAAACTCGCTGAAAAGACAGAATAGATGGATCTACTATAAGCAACATATATGATCTAAAAGGTACGAAACCCTAGAGATAGCAAGCATATAAGATAAGACGTGAAACGAAACGCGATGGCTACCTCGGATCGACGAGAAATCCGGTGAAGAGATGAGATGACCTAGGTCGCGAGACTTCCCGACGCACCGGACGAGCGCTGATTCGCCGAAACAGAAGTCGATTAGGGTTAACAAAAACAAAATTTTGACAAACCCTAACACGAAGATCAAGGATGTGCGAAACAACCTCAGAGCGAAGACGTTGCGTGAAGAATCTTTTCGACGACGAACAAAGGAGACACCGCAGCGCGAACCCTAGGGTTAGGGTGACGCGCAGTGATCGAAAACTAAGGATGAATGCGATGGCAGGGGCTGGCCGGAGGTCGTGCAGGGTTGCAGGCAGCAGCAGCAGCGGCTCACGGCGGCGGCGGCGGTGGAGGTGGCGGCGCGGGAGAGGCACGGCACGGCAGTGCGGACGCGGCAGAGGGCGGCTGCGCGGGAGAGGCACGGCGCGGTA
This sequence comes from Saccharum officinarum, assembly GCA_020631735.1. Classification (NCBI taxonomy): domain Eukaryota; kingdom Viridiplantae; phylum Streptophyta; class Magnoliopsida; order Poales; family Poaceae; genus Saccharum; species Saccharum officinarum. The sequence goes on along the minus strand of JAIWYO010003119.1, from coordinate 9,370 downwards.
GTGCGGACGCGACAGAGGGCGGCTGCGCGGGCGCGGTGGAGTAGGCGCGACCGAGGTCTCCGGCAAGCGGCGGCGGTGCGCTTCCGGCGAGCTAGGGCACGGAGGCGGTGAAACACGAGGAGTACGACGCGGATGAGGAAGAAAGAGAAGAACGCGAAAGTTTATATGAAGGATTAGATCCGCTCGTCACGCGATGACCGGACGCGGTGGTCGATATGACCGGACGCGGAGAGGCAGCGTCCGGTCACACTCCAGTAAGCTCCTGGAATGACCGGACGCGTCCGATTATCAACGATCGGACGCGGACAGCGTCTGGTTTTGATTTTCCCGGAAAGCTGAGACGGATGACCAGACACGGTGGTCGTTCAGGGGTGCGTCCGGTGCAGCGTTCGGTCACTAGATCGAGAGTTGGTCTTCTGGATGACCGGACGCGCTGGTGGTCGCTAGGACCGGACGCGGTGGTGAAGCATCACTGCGTCCGGTGCAGCGTCCGGTCCAGCGTCCGGTCACTGTTTTTCGCCCTTCTTCATTCCGAACTTCGACGCGACTTCTCCCAATCAAGTTCCAATTCAAAGAGACACAAATAAACACCAATTGGAACAAGATATGAGTGACCTCACTCAAACCCTCAAGTTTCTCAAAATAGTTTGCCTTAGGCTAATATTATTTTTAGGAAAATAGGCAACAAACACCCAAGGAACAACGTATGGCCATGCAATAGAGTCTTTGAACCTTTGGGAGCGTCAAAATGCTCTCTCTATCCATGGACGAACACAGAGGTTGCTCAAAGCTTAACCGAAAAGAAAACGACAAAACAACCATGCATATGCAATGCAAAACAAGTAAGTAAAGCTAGGTTGCTTGTCAAGTTTGATCCACGGTTAGGCTTTTTCACTCCTCCAAAGGAGGGTTATCGTAACCGTGTTAGCCAAGGCCTAGATGCATTGCGGGTAATTAAACATGACATATAATACAATGCAATGCAAGGGACAACACAAGCTCATTTTTTAAAGTTACTAGAGTCAAGCACATTGAGTTCACTTCTCAACCTACAAAAAGTAGCTTCATCTAAAGGTTTAGTGAAGATATCCGCTAATTGATTTTCACTTCTTACACCTTCTAGTGATATGTCATTTTTAGCAACGTGATCTCTTAGAAAGTGGTGGCGGATATCAATGTGCTTGGTGCGAGAGTGTTGTACCGGATTATTAGCAATTTTAACCGCACTTTCATTGTCACATAAAAGCGGCACCTTTTCAAGAACAACTCCATAGTCTAGGAGGGTTTGTTTCATGTATAAGATTTGTGCACAACAAGCCCCCGCGGCAATGTATTCCGCCTCGGCGGTGGACAAAGCCACACTATTTTGCTTTTTAGATGACCATGATACTAAGGATCTCCCAAGCAAATGGCACCCTCCGGATGTGCTTTTTCTATCAATTTTGCAACCGGCATAATCCGAATCGGAGTAGCCAACTAGTTGGAATCTAGCTCCTTTGGGATACCATAGTCCGATGCTTGGGGTATACTTAAGATATCTTAGGATTCTTTTTACGGCACTTAGGTGAGGTTCTTTAGGGCACGCTTGAAAGCGGGCACACATGCACACACTAAACATGATGTCGGGCCTAGATGCGGTAAGGTATAACAAGCTACCAATCATTGAACGGTAAAGAGTTTGATCGATTGGTTTACCTCCCTCATCTAGGTCGAGATGTCCATTAGTTGGCATTGGGGTCTTGATTGGCTTGCATTCTTCCATCTTGAATCTTTTGAGAAGATCCTTGGTATACTTCTCTTGAGAGATAAAGATCCCTTCTCTCATTTGCTTGACTTGAAACCCAAGGAAGAATGTTAGCTCACCAATCATTGACATCTCGAACTCTTTTGACATCAATTCACCAAATTCTTTGCAATAGTCTTCATTTGTTGACCCGAAGATGATATCATCAACATACACTTGACAAATGAAGATCTCTTCTTTGAATTTCTTGGTGAATAGTGTGGTGTCAACCTTCCCAATAGTGAAGCCCTTCTCTATGAGGAAGTCCCGGAGGCGCTCATACCACGCTCTAGGGGCTTGCTTGAGCCCATATAGCGCCTTGGACAACCTATAAACATGATTAGGATATCTAGGGTCTTCAAACCCGGGAGGTTGTTCAACATAGACTAGTTCATTTATGAAGCCATTTAAGAATGCACTTTTCACATCCATTTGATATAGTTTCATATCATGATGTGATGCATATGCAAGAAGGATACGGATGGCTTCAAGTCTTGCAACGGGTGCAAAAGTCTCTCCAAAATCAAGACCTTCAACTTGAGAGAACCCTTTTGCTACTAGTCTTGCCTTGTTTCTTACCACTACCCTTGATCATCTTGCTTGTTGCGGAACACCCACTTGGTTCCAATGACTCTTGCACCTTTTGGATGCTCTTCAAGTGTCCATACTTGATTGCGGGCGAAGTTGTTCAATTCTTCATGCATGGCATTCACCCAATCCGGATCTTGAAGAGCTTCTTCTACATTCTTAGGTTCAAGACAAGAGACAAAGGAGTGATGTTCAACAAAAGAATTAAATTTTTGAGATCGAGTCATTACACCCTTTGTAGGACTCCCTATGATGAGATCTTGTGGATGTGCTTGAAGTAGAGGTGAGTTTCTTCGATCAACCATTTGAGGAGTGGGATGAGGAGCATCAACATCTTGTGCTTGTGCCTTGGCTTGATGATGAGAGACATGGGTGTCTTCATTTTCAACTCTCTCATTCTTGTCATCATCTTGAGGCACATATGATGAAGATGGTGGATTGACAATTTGTACATCGTCTTCATCATCTTTAGGCTTGATGTCACCCACCGGCATGTTCTTCATGGCCTCCCTCAATGGTTCATCACCTACATCATCACAATTCTCAATTGCTCCTTGGGAGCCGTTAGATTCATCAAATTCCACATCATATGTTTCTTCAACCAAACCGGTGGCATGGTTAAATACTCTATATGCTTTGGACTTTGATGAGTAGCCAACAAGAAAACCAATATCACAACGTCTTTGGAACTTCCCTAGGTGTTGACGCTTCTTGTAGATGTAGCATTTGCAACCAAACACCCGGAAGAATGAGACGTCCGGCTTCTTCCCATTTAGCAACTCATAAGGGGTCTTGCAAAGGAACTTTTGTAGGAAGAGGCGATTTGAAGCATAGCATGCGGTGTTGATTGCCTCGGCCCACAATTTTTCCGGTGTGTTGTACTCATCTAGCATTGTTCTTGCAAGAGTGATCAAGGTCCGGTTCTTTCTCTCAACTACACCATTTTGTTGAGGAGTGTAGGTTGATGACACTTCATGCTTGATTCCAATTTCATCACAATAGGCTTCAATGTTGGTGTTGTCAAACTCTTTTCCATTGTCACTTCTAATCTTCTTTATCTTGACTTCAAATTCATTTTGAGCTCTCTTTGCAAACTTCTTGAAGCAACTTGCCACTTCGGATTTGTCATGAAGGAAGAAGGTCCAAGTGTATCTTGAGAAGTCATCCACAATCACAAGACAATAAAGATTTCCACCCAAACTCTTGTAAGTTGTAGGACCAAACAAATCCATGTGTAGAAGTTCTAGTACTCTTGATGTTGACATGTAGGCTTTGGTTGGATGAGTGTTTGCAACTTGTTTGCCGGCTTGACATGCACTACAAGGTTTGTCCTTTTCAAACTTTACATCCTTTAAACCTCTCACTAGTTCTTTCTTCAATAGCTTGTTGAGAGTGTTCATTCCAACATGAGCAAGCCTCCTATGCCAAAGCCATCCAAGTGAAGTCTTGGTGAACAAACATGTCATCAAGTTTGCATCTTCGGAGGTGAAGTCAACAAGATAAAGATTGTTGTATCTAAAGCCCTTGAAAATCACTTGCTTGTCATCTATCTTGGTAACAACCACTTCATTTGGACCAAACAAGCATTGGTAGCCAAGATCACAAAGTTGCCCAACGGATAGTAAGTTGAAACTCAATGAAGCAACATAGAGCACATTTGAGAGAGAATGATCATTTGATATTGCAACCTTGCCTATACCCTTGACTTTGCTCTTTGAATTATCCCCAAATGTGATCTTATCTTGACATACCCCATCCTCTTCAAGTGAGGTGAACATACGAGGATCACCGGTCATATGTTGTGTGCAACCACTATCAATCACCCAATGAGATCCACCGGTCTTGTAGTTCACCTACACACAAGAGATCAAGCCTTATGTTTAGGGACCCAAACTTGAGAGGGACCCTTAACTTTTTCAACTAGTGACTTGGCAACCCAAATTTTCTTTGGCCTATTCTTGTTAGGAGGACCCAAGAACATGACTTTCATCTTTCCACTAGAGTCCTTTCTAAGCATGTAGTGAGCATTGAAAGCAAAGGGTCTAGCATGCTTGGGCAAGGGTTGTGGTGGTGGGGTTTTGCACTCATGAGCAAAGTGACCTTCTTGTCCACACTCAACACATCTCTTTGGCTTGGGCTTTGTCTTGCTTTGTTGTTGTTTGGCCTTTACCTTCTTTTCTTGATTTGCCAAATACCCAATGCCACTCCTATCCAACTTCATGACGGTGTTCATGAGTAGCTCACTTTGCAAATGTTGGCCTCTTGTGAACTTGCTTAGGCCGGTCTTGAGATGCTCTTTCTCTTGCTTGAGCTTCTTGTTTTCTTCAATGAGTGACTCATTTGAAGCTTGCTTTTCAACAACTTCTTGTTCTCATCTTTAAGCATCTCATTTTCACTCTTGAGCTTGACATACTCATCATAGTCATTGGCCTCAACCACACTCTTGCCTTTGCCGCTAGAGCCTTGCTCAAAGTTCTCAACAATCAAGTCATCACATGATGTAGCTATATCAATCTTAACAATTTGGTTAGTAGCATCATGTGTCTCAAGAGCAAGCTCATTAGCAACAATAAGAGTATCATAATTAATTTTCAAGGTGGTGTACTCTTCCTTTAGCAAGTTTAGTCTAGTGATGAGTTCACCATGCTTCTTCTCAATTTTATCATGTTTATCTCTAAGCTCCTTGTTAGAAGTTTTAAGCTCTTTGAGAGAAGAAGACATAGTTTCATTTTGATCTATGAGCTCATCCCTAGTATTATGTGCACTTTCAAGCTTAGATGAGAGTGATTCATTTTCATGTTGAAGCTCATCATTTTCATTTCTAGTCCTCCTTATGATTTTAGAATATTTATTTAACAATTTTACTAGTTCATCATAAGAGGGAGCATCATATTCATCATCACTATCACTATCATCATCATCACTATCACTATTTTGTACCTTTCGATCACCCTTTGCCATAAGGCATAGATGAGTAGTAGAAGATGATGGTGAAGATGGCGGTGAAGGTGGTGATGAAGATGTCGGTGAAGATGATGATGGCCCAATCACAAGTGCGGCGATCTTTTCTTTGTCATTGTCACTTTCATCGCCGGAGGACTCACATGATGATTCAATGTCGGTGAGCCAATCACCAACAATATAGGCCTTGCCTCCCTTCTTCTTCTTGTGGAATTCTCTTTTCTTGCCATCTTTCTTCTTGTATGGCTTGTTCTTTCTTTTGTCATCTTCTTCATCACTTGAATCATCTTTCTTGCCCTTGTACTTGTTCTTGTACTTGTCTTTTGGAGGCTTTGGGCATTGATGAGCTAGATGGCCAAGTTCTCCACAATTGAAGCAATCCATTTCGGAGATTGGCTTCCTTTTGCTACTTGTGAAGAATTTCTTCTTCTTGCCATCGAACTTGATGCCACTCTTGTTGAGCTTCTTTAGCATCTTGGTGGTCTTCCTTACCATGAGTGCAAGTGATTCATCATCAATGTCACTTTCACTAGAGCTTTCTTGCACAATCATGGCTTGGGCCTTCTTCTTTTTCTTTTCATGACTAGCTTTGAAGGCCAAGTCTTTCTTCTTGGAAGATGATGAGCCCTCTTCCGGAGTGATGTGCATGTACATCTCATGTGCGTTGATCTTCCCCAATACTTGAGTCGGTGTTGCGGTGGAGAGATCACTTTGGTGAAGTACGGTGACAATGTGTCCATACTTCTCAACGGGAAGAACACTTAAGATCCTCCTTGCAACATCCGATTGACTCATTTTAGTGAGTCCAAGAGCATTTAGATCTTCTACAAGAACATTCAAACGAGTGTACATGTCGTTAGCACTTTCTTTAGGAAGCATCTCAAAAGAATTAATTTTCTTTAAAGCAATATGATAGCGTTCCTCACGCTCACTCTTAGTTCCCTCATGGAGAGCACAAAGATTTTCCCACAATTCGTGAGCGTTTTTGGCATTTCGCACACGATTGAAAATATCTTTGCCTAGCGCCCGGTAGATTGCATTTTTTGCTTTTGCATTCCACCGGTCGTATTTCTCCTCGTCACCACTTGGGTTAGCGGGATCCCTTATGGGAGGAAGCCCTTCGGTTGCGGCTCTAAGGCACCCAACATCTATGGCTTCGAGGTACGCCTCCATACGAATTTTCCAATATGGAAAATCGTCTCCCTCAAAAGTGGGAGGTGGTCCTTCCCCATTAGACATCTTGCTCTAGGCGGTAAAGCCTAAATTAAGAGCAACACGGCTCCGATACCAATTGAAAGGATCAAGATGCCCAAGAGGGGGGGTGAATTGGGCTTTTCTAAAAATTAATTGCAAGAATTAAATCCTACAAGCCAAACTTCACCCCTAGTGCCTACTTGTGTTCCTTGTGATTTACCGATAAAAGTTTTGCACCCTAAGTTCCAATCCTAGACTAGCAAGGCAATTCTAGGAAAGTAAACAAGCAATGAAAGTAATGCAAGAAAGTAAATGCTTGAAAGTAGGGAATAGGAACACGGCGATGTTTTGCCGAGGTATCGGAGAGTCGCCACTCCCCACTAGTCCTCGTTGGAGCACCCACGCAAGGGTGTAGCTCCCCCTTGATCCGCGCAAGGATCAAGTGCTCTCTACGGGTTGATTCTTCGACACTCCGTCACGGCGAATCACCCAAAACCGCTCACAACTTGAGTTGGGTCACCCACAATCTCGTCGGATGATCACCGAACTCCCAATCACCACCAAACCGTCTAGGTGATGGCGATCACCAAGAGTAACAAGCTAGAACTCTCACTTGACCACAACAAGCCTAATGAGAAGATGGATGCACACTTGCTTGACTCTTGTCACTAGAGAGGATTCTCAAACTTTGATTCGCAAATCACTATCCTCACTAGGGCTCTTGCACTCCCTTGCACTTCAAAGATGTTTCTCAGCTAAACAAATGAGCAAGAGACCTCTAAAAGAGGTGGAGGGGTTGTATTTATAGACCCCTCAAACAAATCCAACCGTTACCTTTTGAAACAGCCAGACGCGCACTGACCGGACGCGCCTGTCGATATGACCGGACGCACCGGTCAGTTGTAACGGTCGAATAACGGAAACCTGTGCTGAATGACCGGACGCGCCGATCTATGATGACGGACGCGCCGATCTGAGATGACCGGACGCGCCGATCAGGGATGATCTCTCTGGAAATCTGACCTGACGCAACACCGCGTCCGATTATAGGTGACCGGACGCGTCAGGTCACCACGGGACCTTACTGGAACATGACCGGACGCACGACCGCGTCCGATCATAGGTGACCGGACGCGTCAGGTCTCCACGGGACCTTACTGGAACATGACCGGACGCGCCGATCTTTTTCACAGTCGCGTCCGATCTTGTTGTTTACCTCTGGAACACGTGTCAGCCTGACACCGCATCCGGTCCTCTCAAGGACCGCGTCCGGTCAGTCAGCCGAAAATGCAGTGAAGATTTAGTACTGACCGGACGCGTTCGGTCATGACCAGGACCGCGTCCGGTCATAGATAAACGGCTCAAACGTCTTCTAAACGCGATGCAACTTGAACCAAGTTGCTTCTAACTGAACTCTGAGCTTTTCTCGAGCTACCAAGTGCTAAGTTTGATAAGTGTGCACCACACCTAAACACAAGACTCACCTAGGTCAAGCTACTCGCTCATGCCCCTCTTTATAGTACGGTCAAAGGAAGAAACAAAGATCCTAACGACTATTCCAGATGTATCTCAACACCTTGACATCCGGAACTAACCGTTCTTAATCTTATCGTTGATCCTTTAAAAACCAAACGATTTCCATCAAGGGACATGAATACCATATTGCCCAAAGCAGTTATCATCTCCATGACCTAACTTACCAACGTTTCTGCAAAACACACGTTAGTCATGGTAATATGTGTTGTCATTAATTGCCGAAACCAACACCGGGGCCTAGATGCTTTCAACTACGATGCCAGAGCGTAGCAAGCCATACCATCACGCAGAAACTGCGATTCGCGAATCAATGTGCCTAGCTGGTACCCCAAAAAACACACGCCTCGCTTGCACCCAAGGCACCAGCAAGACCAACCCGTTCCCCTCCTGTCACGGGTTTCCAGGTCCCCGTCCAAACTTGGACTCCTAGCTCCCGTACTTAAGGCCCGGCCTCAATACAGTGCTAGACTCCACCTAACCGCCTCCAATCAGTCGGTCCGGAAAGAGCCGGAGCCCATGACAAGAGAGTAACAAGTCTTCCTAGCCCCCATCCGCTAGTATATGCTCAGGATAAGAAGATCTGTGACTTGACCAGGTCCATGCAACGAACGGTCCTTAATTGACACGGACAGGGAACAGTGCAAACCCAATCATGCTCCGTGGCCGCGGGACACAACTTGCTACACCCACCAAAACCCATACCACATCCCTGCCCGGTCGCCATTTCCCCTTCCACCATTTATCCAAAAATGCAATATCCATAAGAGTACTCTCTATTGTGAATAACGACAGGTTACTCACTCTACCGACGATCCTAAGCAAAGCAACTATGCGATCCTGTACTAGTAAGACCATGGGTATGTATATATATATGCATGTGGTATCATAGAATTCCTAAACTAAATGCACAACATTTAAATATATATCAGATTTGCAAAAATAAAGGTTATGCACTGGGCTTGCCTTGGGCAGGCGCAAAGTCAGAGGTGTCAGTCGCCGGGCGCTCCTGGAACTCCTCCGTACAAAGATTTCCTCCTCGTACTCCTCGATGACTTCCTCGTAGTCCTGCTCCTCCGCGGCCACGTACTCGACCTCCTCGTGATCTATATGCATGCAAAGATAATACCACACTAAAAAGGTGACAACGGTAACTCTAAAACAACCACTACTAAGCTAGTTAGCTAACTCTACTGACCAACATGCCAACATCCACTACCCTAAAAGCAAGAGCAACCGGTCTACAAGTTTCCCACCAACCAAGTTGCATCACTTTCTTTTGTATACGCTCCGACGTCTACTCGATTAGGA
>JAIWYO010003104.1:0-18065 GCA_020631735.1 Saccharum officinarum | reverse complement strand
GGAGTACCATCGGGTGCGTCCAAAATGATTCTCGAGCCTATGGTACGTTCGACGCAATCCGTGCATCTATCTTACGTCAAGATTAGCACTATCTCCAAACAGACCAAGACAAGCATCCACTTGAGCCTCGTGACTTAAGAGTACCATCGGGTGCGTCAAAAACTATTTCTGTGCCTATGGTACATTTAGCGCAAACCCGTGAACGTAACTTGCATTAACACTGCCACTGTCACCAAATGGATTGAACCGAGATTCCACATGACCAAAGTCACATAGGAGATCCCATCGGGTGCATATCAAAATGATTTCTGAGCCTATTGCTCCATTCGGCGCAAACCGTGCACCTATCTTGCGTCAAGGTTAGCACTATGTCTAAACAGACCAAAACGAGCATCCACTTGAGCCTCGTCACTAGGAGTACCATCGAGCGGCGTCCGAAACGATTTCCGAGGCCTATGGTACGTTCGAACGCAAATCGTGCACCAATCTCGCATCAAGGTTAGCACTATCCCTAAACAGACCAAATGAGCATCCACTTGAGCCTCGTCACCTAGGACTACCATCAGGTGAGTCCAACATGATTTTTGAGTGATGTTTGGGACAAACGGTGCACCTATCTTGCACTGACACTACTACTGTCTCCAAATGGACTGAAACGAGATTCTACATGACCAATGTCACATACGAGATACATCGGGTGCGCCAAAATAATTTCTGAGCCTATGGTACGCTCGACGCAAACCGTGCACAAATTCTCGCAATCAAGACTAGCACTATCTCCAAACAGAAACAAAATGTGCATCCACTTTAGCCTCATCACCTAGGAGTACCATCTTTTGCGTCCAAAACGATTTCTGTACCTATGGTACGTTTGGCGCAAACAGTGCATCTATCTTGCACTGACAGTACCGCTATCTCCAAATGGATTGAAAACGAGAATTCCACATGACTAATGTCAGCCTAGGAGATCCATCGGGTGCATCCAAAATGATTTCTGAGCCTACGGTACGTTCAGCGCAACCGTGCACCTATCTTGCTTCAAGGTTAGCACTATCTCCCAAACAGACCAAAACGAGCATCCACTTGAGCCTCGTCACCTAGGAGTACCCATCGGGTGCGTCCAAAACGATTTTTAAGCGATGTTTGGCGCAAACCGTGCATCTATCTTGCACTGACACACTAACACTGTCTCCAAATGGATTGAAACGAGATTCCAAATGACCAATGTCTCTGAGAAGGTCCATCGGGTGCGTCAAAAATGATTTCTGAGCCTATGGTACGTTCGGCGCAAACCGTGCACCTATTTTAAGTCAAGATTAGCACAGTCTCCAAACAGACCAAAACGGAGCATCCACTTGAGCCTCGTCACTAGGAGTACCATCGGGTGTGTCCAAAACGATTTCCGAGCCTATGGTATGTTCGACGCAAACCGTCCACATATCTTACGTTAGGATTAGCACTCTCTCCAAACGGACCGAAACGAGCATCCACTTGAGCCTCGTCAGCTAGGGGTACGATTGGGTGCGTCCAATACGATTTCTAAGCCTACGGTACATTTGGCGCAAACCATGCACCTATCAAGATTAGCACTATCTCCAAACAGACCAAAACGAGCATCCACTTGAGCCTCGTCACCTAGGAGTACATCGGGTGCGTCCAAAACGAATTTCTAAGCGACGTTTGGTGCAAACTGTGCACCTATCTTGCACTGACTCTAATAGTATCTCCAAATGGATTGAAACAAGATTCTGCATGACCAATGTCACCGAGGAGATCCATCGGGTGTGTCCAAAATGATTTCTGAGCTCGTGGTACGTTCGGTCGCAAACCGTGCACTCACCTATCTTGTGTCAAGATTAGCTCTATATCCAAACAGACCAAAACGAGCATCCACGTGAGCCTCGTCACCTAGGAGTACCATCGGGTGCGTCCAAAATGATTCTCGAGCCTATGGTACGTTCGACGCAATCCGTGCATCTATCTTACGTCAAGATTAGCACTATCTCCAAACAGACCAAGACAAGCATCCACTTGAGCCTCGTGACTTAAGAGTACCATGCGGGTGCGTCAAAAACTATTTTCTGTGCCTATGGTACATTTAGCGCAAACCGTGAACGTAACTTGCATTAACACTGCCACTGTCACCAAATGGATTGAACCGAGATTCCACATGACCAAGTCACATTAGGAGATCCCATCGGGTGCATCCAAAATGATTTTCTGAGCCTATGCTCCATTTCGGCGCAAACCGTGCACCTATCTTGCGTCAAGGTTAGCACTATGTCTAAACAGACCAAAACGAGCATCCACTTGAGCCTCGTCACCTAGGAGTACCATCGAGCGCGTCCGAAACGATTTCCAAGCCTATGGTACGTTCGATGCAAATCGTGCACCAATCTCGCATCAAGGTTAGCACTATCCCTAAACAGACCAAAATGAGCATCTATCCACTTGAGCCTCGTCACCTAGGACTACCATCAGGTGAGTCCAACATGATTTTTGAGTGATGTTTGGGAACAAACCGTGCACCTATCTTTGCACTGACACTATACTACTGTCTCCAAATGGACTGAAACGAGATTCTACATGACCAATGTCACATACGAGATACATCGGGTGCGTCCAAAAATAATTTCTGAGCCTATGGTACGCTCGAGCGCAAACCCGCACAAATCTCGCATCAAGACTAGCACTATCTTCCAAACAGAACAAAATGAGCATCCACTTAAGCCTCATCACCTAGGAGTACCATCTTTTGCGTCCAAAACGATTTCTGTACCTATGGTACGTTTGGCGCAAACAGTGCATGTATCTTGCAACTGACAGTACCGCTATCTCCAAATGGATTGAAACGAGATTCCACATGACTAATGTCACCTAGGAGATCCACCGGGTGCATCCAAAATGATTTCTGAGCCTACGGTACATTCAGCGCAAACCGTGCACCTATCTTGCTTCAAGGTTATCACTATCTCCAAACAGACCAAAACGAGCATCCACTTGAGCCTCGTCACCTAGGAGTACCATCGGGTGCGTCCAAAACGATTTTTAAGCGATATTTGGCGCAAACCGTGCATCTATCTTGCACTGACACTAACACTGTCTCCAAATGGATTGAAACGAGATTCCAAATGACCAATGTCTCTGAGAAGGTCCATCGGGTGCGTCAAAAATGATTTCTGAGCCTATGGTACGTTCGGCGCAAACCGTGCACCTATTTTGCGTCAAGATTAGCACAGTCTCCAAACAGACCAAAACTAGCATCCACTTGAGCCTCGTCACCTAGGAGTACCATCGGGTGTGTCCAAAACGATTTCCGAGCCTATGGTATGTTCGACGCAAACCGTCCACATATCTTACGTTAGGATTAGCACTCTCTCCAAACGGACCGAAACGAGCATCCACTTGAGCCTCGTCAGCTAGGGGTATGATTGGGTGCGTCCAATACGATTTCTAAGCCTACGGTACATTTGGCGCAAACCATGCACCTATCAAGATTAGCACTATCTCCAAACAGACCAAAACGAGCATCCACTTGAGCCTCGTCACCTAGGAGTACCATCGGGTGCGTCCAAAACGATTTCTAAGCGACGTTTGGTGCAAACTGTGCACCTATCTTGCACTGACTCTAATAGTATCTCCAAATGGATTGAAACAAGATTCTGCATGACCAATGTCACCGAGGAGATCCATCGGGTGTGTCCAAAATGATTTCTGAGCTCGTGGTACGTTCGGCGCAAACCGTGCACCTATCTTGTGTCAAGATTAGCTCTATATCCAAACAGACCAAAACGAGCATCCACGTGAGCCTCGTCACCTAGGAGTACCATCGGGTGCGTCCAAAATGATTCTCGAGCCTATGGTACGTTCGACGCAATCCGTGCATCTATCTTACGTCAAGATTAGCACTATCTCCAAACAGACCAAGACAAGCATCCACTTGAGCCTCGTGACTTAAGAGTACCATCGGGTGCGTCAAAAACTATTTCTGTGCCTATGGTACATTTAGCGCAAACCGTGAACGTAACTTGCATTAACACTGCCACTGTCACCAAATGGATTGAACCGAGATTCCATATGACCAAAGTCACATAGGAGATCCATCGGGTGCATCCAAAATGATTTCTGAGCCTATGCTCCATTCGGCGCAAACCGTGCACCTATCTTGCGTCAAGGTTAGCACTATGTCTAAACAGACCAAAACGAGCATCCACTTGAGCCTCGTCACCTAGGAGTACCATCGAGCGCGTCTGAAACGATTTCCGAGCCTATGGTACGTTCGACGCAAATCGTGCACCAATCTCGCATCAAGGTTAGCACTATCCCTAAACAGACCAAAATGAGCATCCACTTGAGCCTCGTCACCTAGGACTACCATCGGGTGAGTCCAACATGATTTTTGAGTGATGTTTGGGACAAACCGTGCACCTATCTTGCACTGACACTACTACTGTCTCCAAATGGACTGAAACGAGATTCTACATGACCAATGTCACATACGAGATACATCGGGTGCGTCCAAAATAATTTCTGAGCCTATGGTACGCTCGACGCAAACCGTGCACCAATCTCGCATCAAGACTAGCACTATCTCCAAACAGAACAAAATGAGCATCCACTTAAGCCTCATCACCTAGGAGTACCATCTTTTGCGTCCAAAACGATTTCTGTACCTATGGTACGTTTGGCGCAAACAGTGCATCTATCTTGCACTGACAGTACCGCTATCTCCAAATGGATTGAAACGAGATTCCACATGACTAATGTCACCTAGGAGATCCACCGGGTGCATCCAAAATGATTTTTGAGCCTACGGTACATTCAGCGCAAACCGTGCACCTATCTTGCTTCAAGGTTAGCACTATCTCCAAACAGACCAAAACGAGCATCCACTTGAGCCTCGTCACCTAGGAGTACCATCGGGTGCGTCCAAAACGATTTTTAAGCGATGTTTGGCGCAAACCGTGCACCTATCTTGCACTGACACTAACACTGTCTCCAAATGGATTGAAACGAGATTCCAAATGACCAATGTCTCTGAGAAGGTCCATCGGGTGCGTCAAAAATGATTTCTGAGCCTATGGTATGTTCGGCGCAAACCGTGCACCTATTTTGCGTCAGGATTAGCACAGTCTCCAAACAGACCAAAACGAGCATCCACTTGAGCCTCGTCACCTAGGAGTACCATCGGGTGTGTCCAAAACGATTTCCGAGCCTATGGTATGTTCGACGCAAACCGTCCACATATCTTACGTTAGGATTAGCACTCTCTCCAAACGGACCGAAACGAGCATCCACTTGAGCCTCGTCAGCTAGGGGTACGATTGGGTGCGGCCAATACGATTTCTAAGCCTACGGTACATTTGGCGCAAACCATGCACCTATCAAGATTAGCACTACCTCCAAACAGACCAAAACGAGCATCCACTTGAGCCTCGTCACCTAGGAGTACCATCGGGTGCGTCCAAAACGATTTCTAAGCGACGTTTGGTGCAAACTGTGCACCTATCTTGCACTGACTCTAATAGTATCTCCAAATGGATTGAAACAAGATTCTACATGACCAATGTCACCGAGGAGATCCATCGGGTGTGTCCAAAATGATTTCTGAGCTCGTGGTACGTTCAGCGCAAACCGTGCACCTATCTTGTGTCAAGATTAGCTCTATATCCAAACAGACCAAAACGAGCATCCACGTGAGCCTCGTCACCTAGGAGTACCATCGGGTGCGTCCAAAATGATTCTCGAGCCTATGGTACGTTCGACGCAATCCGTGCATCTATCTTACGTCAAGATTAGCACTATCTCCAAACAGACCAAGACAAGCATCCACTTGAGCCTCGTGACTTAAGAGTACCATCGGGTGCGTCAAAAACTATTTCTGTGCCTATGGTACATTTAGCGCAAACCGTGAACGTAACTTGCATTAACACTGCCACTGTCACCAAATGGATTGAACCGAGATTCCACATGACCAAAGTCACATAGGAGATCCATCGGGTGCATCCAAAATGATTTCTGAGCCTATGCTCCATTCGGCGCAAACCGTGCACCTATCTTGCGTCAAGGTTAGCACTATGTCTAAACAGACCAAAACGAGCATCCACTTGAGCCTCGTCACCTAGGAGTACCATCGAGCGCGTCCGAAACGATTTCTGAGCCTATGGTACGTTCGACGCAAATCGTGCACCAATCTCGCATCAAGGTTAGCACTATCCCTAAACAGACCAAAATGAGCATCCACTTGAGCCTTGTCACCTAGGACTACCATCGGGTGAGTCCAACATGATTTTGAGTGATGTTTGGGACAAACCGTGCACCTATCTTGCACTGACACTACTACTGTCTCCAAATGGA
This sequence comes from Saccharum officinarum, assembly GCA_020631735.1. NCBI lineage: Eukaryota > Viridiplantae > Streptophyta > Magnoliopsida > Poales > Poaceae > Saccharum > Saccharum officinarum. The sequence continues at coordinate 11,708 of JAIWYO010003104.1, read as the reverse complement.
CTGAAACGAGATTCTACATGACCAATGTCACATACGAGATACATTGGGTGCGTCCAAAATAATTTCTGAGCCTATGGTACGCTCGACGCAAACCTTGCACCAATCTCGCATCAAGACTAGCACTATCTCCAAACAGAACAAAATGAGCATCCACTTAAGCCTCATCACCTAGGAGTACCATCTTTTGCGTCCAAAACGATTTTTGTACCTATGGTACGTTTGGCGCAAACAGTGCATCTATCTTGCACTGACAGTACCGCTATCTCCAAATGGATTGAAACGAGATTCCACATGACTAATGTCACCTAGGAGATCCACCGGGTGCATCCAAAATGATTTCTGAGCCTACGGTACGTTCAGCGCAAACCGTGCACCTATCTTGCTTCAAGGTTAGCACTATCTCCAAACAGACCAAAACGAGCATCCACTTGAGCCTCGTCACCTAGGAGTACCATCGGGTGCGTCCAAAATGATTTTTAAGCGATGTTTGGCGCAAACCGTGCACCTATCTTGCACTAACACTAACACTGTCTCCAAATGGATTGAAACGAGATTCCAAATGACCAATGTCTCTGAGAAGGTCCATCGGGTGCGTCAAAAATGATTTCTGAGCCTATGGTACGTTCGGCGCAAACCGTGCACCTATTTTGCGTCAAGATTAGCACAGTCTCCAAACAGACCAAAACGAGCATCCATGTAACAGAACCGACCAAATTATAAGAGCACAAGTACAAAAACAAGCACCGAAGCGCTCAAATTTTCGAACTTGAGCCCATATAATCCCGGTAGTCAATCAAAACCACGAAGGATTTCAAACCAACTTGCTTACAACCAGGATCGCATCATTCAACATACAACATCATACGTTACATTTCACAAGTAGTTCTGAAATAAGTTTACACAAACGGAGTCGCAATTATTACAAACCAAGTTTATAAAAGTAGCGGAAGCAAACGCACACCAGTTGTTTAACTACTGCCAGTCTTGATGATCAACAACCCGCAAAAGCATGAGGAAAGTACATAAAAGATGATCACGCCCAAGTGATCTAGTCTTCTTCACCCGTAGGGTGGAGACAAGTTTTGCAGAAGCCTTGATAGAGCATATCATCTGCAACAGGAGGGAATAAACCCTGAGTACTGGAATGTACTCAGCTAGACTTACTCGTCGAAAACCAGAAATAAGATGACACCAAGGATTATGCAAGGCTTACACAAGAGGCTAGCTGACATAACATTTTGTATAAAGGCATAAGTAATTGAGACTCTTATAACCTGTACTAGCAGTTATTTTTTTTAGCATTTACCTGTCATCTATCTTAGCACCTGTACTAATCATGCACTTGATTATAATCAAACAATTATCATCATTATATCCAGAGCAGGTATGAATTGTGGCAACATTGTATCATTCCCTTAACCACCGGTTCATTTAATGAGATCTACGTTGCCGCTGCTCAAGTCAAGTGCTCACTAACCGGGAGCGACGGCGATTCGAATCGAATTCCTATCCAGCTGGAGGGGTATTTCTAACACTCACCGTGCAGACCCCTGCCAGGGTCGCACAGGCCACCGTTTCATATGATTCAGGAATCGCGGGTCCGAATAATGTCGCGACCCCAAGGGCGAAACTCTGCCAGGTGATAGGGACTCTAACCCCCCCTTGGTCTCACGCCAATGTCCCCAAGCACATCCTTTCTCTCCTCCAAGAATCAACCTACCATTCGATTCCCGGCCTGAACCACATTACTCGGCTTCGCGGTCGGAACGACTTATCCGGCCAACTAAGTGTTAGACTGCGTTCAACATGACTCAAGGACGTACAGCGAATCGGTCCTTAAACGACTCAGACGGGCATAGCTCCACACCCAAGACGTGAAGTGTCTTGCGGCTGTACTATCGAACTCCCGCCCGGTCTTAATTTCATTTTTAAGCATGGTTCCATCCACGATAGCCATAAAGTCACTCGTGACTCCTTCCTACATCTCGCGGATGACCGGAAATCACCCGACTTCTACCGTACTAAGCAGGGCTAAGCATTGACACGTGCCTAAACCTAATATAGGATTAAGTACGATATCTGAACAAGGACAGGTATAATGCAACAAGTGTTTTCATATAACTCCTACAACTTAATGCAGTAAACAATTAAAAGTACTCAAGATTAATTTATAAATCAGTAGGTTCAGCATGCACCGGGGCTTGCCTTTCAGAAAGGTCGAAGGCCGGTGGTCAGGACACTCGGGTAGATCTTCGGCAGGAGCTTCGTCGCCGGCTGGTTCCTCTAGCTGCTCCGGCTGGTCCTGGACTTCCTCCGGAATCACAGGCTCGAATTCGAGGAGAGTTACCCCCTCCAGTACACCTATTGCATGAATGCACAATAAATATCATGGATGTATAAATGGGTGCAACATGCTCAGAATGAAATGCATTTCAGAAATAAAATACTCTATTCAAGTTACTTTATTAGTACGTGCAAATCTCTTCTCCGGTGGAGAAGTACTTACCTAATCTACCCAACCTAAGATATAGTTGTTCCTCTTCGGTTAAGGCCCTAACACCTAACAATACAAGAGTAATATTACTTAGGTTACCACAGTAAAACATTCTGGACAGCAGCTCAAGGATTCTAACATAACTGGAGAATCCCAACTCCAAAAGATATGATCTAAGACAATCTGGAAAGCTTATGAAATGCACTACAAAATGTTTTCAGACCACAGCACTTAATTCCAAAGTTTACCTAGTCGAAATTCCAAAGTCCCAGAATCTGTTCTCTCTAAACAGAGAGCAGTAAATTCTGGACTGGCACTTTAAACAGCAATAACTCCCAAACTACTAAGTCAAATGCTCCCAAATTTTTACACAAGCTCAATTACAAATTTTACTATAACTTTGGTATTTACAAGTTTTCCAGCAACCACCTTTATCCAAGGTCAAACCTAGAAATACTATCAGCTGTCCAGAAAACCTAAAATTGTAAAGGTTAAATATTTATTTATGTGGCAAACATTCTCTAGGACCAAACTAATACTACTACAAGTTCACAAAGGTCACAAAAACACCAGGAAGTAAGGTGTGCCCACCTAGAATTTTTATTTAAACCCATTTCTTAATTTACTTAAGTAATTAAGTTGAATTTCAAACATATATGTAAACTGCTCCTAAAATTCTACAAAAATTACAGGAGACTCTCTGACCCACAAAGAAACTACTGTAAAATTTTGAACTCAATTTATTCACAGGAACTTCCTACACAAAATTCCCAAGCCAAAAAGGCTGATTTTTGTATAATTAACAAAGCATAGTCAAAAGTGTCAAACAACAGATTTCTAAATTTTCTTGGACACTCTAGGGTACCAAGACATTCTCCAAAAATTTATAAGAACATTGCACATGTAGAAAAATTACTAAAATTCATTTAAGTATTTCCTAGAATAACAAGATAGCATTATAACTTGAAAAGTACTTAAGCACTACTATCCAAATTTTTACCAGAGCTAGAGCAAGTATAAATTAGCCTACCCACCAAATTTCATAATTTTTGGAACACTGAAACTCAAGATATAATTTAAACAAGTTTGCATGTGATTTAAAACACATTTCAAAGACCTATTTAAATATCCCAAAAACTAAACATCACATAGCAAACTCATATTTTTCTAAAATACTACACCTCATGTAGATTCTAACAAAATTTATCTCATGATTTTTGAGCAAGTAAAACCCTAGATCTACATCTTTCCAAACTACCACAAAAATCTGTGACAAAAAGAAAAAAAAACAAAAACATCACTACACCCTAACGCTACAGTGCCGAGCCGGCCCAGCTGGACTGCTTGGCCCCGCGCACGGCTCAGCCCGGCACGCGGCTCGGCCCAACACGCGGCTCGGCCCAGCTCGCTGGCTCAACCGGAGCCGAGGCCAGGGAAACGCCGACACGCGGGCCCTGCACGTCATAGAGAGCAGCGCAGGGCGCGGCTTTGCACGACCACCGCTCGTCGACGGCGAGACCACCGGCGGCGAGGTCACCGTCGTGGTCCTCCCCGTGACCACCCACACACCAGGGTGCCACTAAACTGACCGGTGGAGCACGGAAACACCGCCACCAGCGCGCATGGCGGACGGCCGAGGGAGACGACGGTGCTCCGACGAGGTCCGGCCATCGTAGGCGCAACAAAGCTCGGTACGAGCTTCTTGGACTCACGAGGAAGCTGAGGGAATGGAGAAAAAGGGGTGAAAGGGGCCCGGTGATAGCTGGCCACGGTGAGCTCCAACTCCGGCGAAGTCGGCCCGCGACGGTGATGACGGAACCGGCGAAATTCGCCCTCACCTTTGCTTGACCGGCTCGTCGGAGGGACGGCCGAGGTAAAGGAGGCGGTGGCGGAGGTGTGGGCGAGCTTTGGCGGCTTGCGGTGCCACGGCGCACGCTCACGAGCTCACGGGAGAGGGCGGCGTCAATGGTGTTCGGTTTCTCCGCCTCGGTGAGCACCACAGAGACGAAAGAGTTAAATGGAGGAGTAGGGGGGCAGCAGCAGCACTCGGGCAGCATGAACGCGCCAGCGCGCTCGCGAGTGGGGGCGAAAGCGGAGCATGACGGCCACGCGGCGTTCTGGCCCTGCGCGCGGTCGGCCACGGCCGTCGGTGTCTGAACCCGAATTCCTGATTCAGTCCTAATCACGACGACTGACAGCGTGATTTCATCGCCCCACCGCTCGTGGTCAAGGCTGATTCGATGAGAGCCGTAGTTAACAAAAATGTAGAGCTATGTGAGGGCTTCAACATTGCCAATAGGGTCATGAGCTAACTCGGCTTGGTTAGTGAGATACAACGCCCCAAAGTGAGGCACAAGAAAGCTGAACTGAGTTTCAGTTATTTCCCCCGACTGAAACCCGATTTTCGAAGCACTCTAACTCATAAACCATTGGGAACCAGGCTTGGGTGATGTTGACAATGTTGTAGAGCCACATGAGGGCTCCAACTTTGTCAATTGGCTCATGGACTGGTTTGGCCTGGTTTGTGAGTTATAAGGTGTCAAAGTGGGGTATATTGAAACTGAAAAGTCCAATTTCCAGACTTAGAATTTTTTCTAAGTGTTGATCACCACTCAAGCTGACTTGTGGACCATTTTTTAGCATGTTCTGGTCAATTTCATGAGAGGGTCATATTGAGACTTTTGTTCCCCATAAAATTCCCTACAACTTTGCTTAAGGGTGCTCCTCCATGCAAGGTCTCTAAGATAGACTTTTTAATTGGTCAAACCAGATCATCCTAGGGCCAAATGGTGGTCAACCATCTCTTGGAGGGCATTTTAGTAATTTTGGCCAACATGAACCTTGCTCCAAGAGTTACCCTAGGTATAACTACGGTGTTGTAGGACATAATTGACTACTCTACATTTTTGTCACACCAACTATCAAGTATCACATGATGTGAGCCAAATAAAACTTCTAAAACAATCACAGTTGTTGCATCACATAAAATAATATGCATGATGCATGCTTATGCTTATGCAAATGCAATGCAATTATGGAGCTAAACACTTGAGGTGTTACAATCCACTTGAGCCTCGTCACCTAGGAGTACCATCGGGTGTGTCCAAAACGATTTCCGAGCCTATGGTATGTTCGACGCAAACCGTCCACATATCTTACGTTAGGATTAGCACTCTCTCCAAACGGACCGAAACGAGCATCCACTTGAGTCTCGTCAGCTAGGGGTACGATTGGGTGCGTCCAATACGATTTCTAAGCCTACGGTATATTTGGCGCAAACCATGCACCTATCAAGATTAGCACTATCTCCAAACAGACCAAAACGAGCATCCACTTGAGCCTCGTCACCTAGGAGTACCATCGGGTGCGTCCAAAACGATTTCTAAGCGACGTTTGGTGCAAACTGTGCACCTATCTTGCACTGACTCTAATAGTATCTCCAAATGGATTGAAACAAGATTCTGCATGACCAATGTCACCGAGGAGATCCATCGGGTGTGTCCAAAATGATTTCTGAGCTCGTGGTACGTTCGGCGCAAACCGTGCACCTATCTTGTGTCAAGATTAGCTCTATATCCAAACAGACCAAAACGAGCATCCACGTGAGCCTCGTCACCTAGGAGTACCATCGGGTGCGTCCAAAATGATTCTCGAGCCTATGGTACGTTCGACGCAATCCGTGCATCTATCTTGCGTCAAGATTAGCACTATCTCCAAACAGACCAAGACAAGCATCCACTTGAGCCTCGTGACTTAAGAGTACCATCGGGTGCGTCAAAAACTATTTCTGTGCCTATGGTACATTTAGCGCAAACCGTGAACTAACTTGCATTAACACTGCCACTGTCACCAAATGGATTGAACCGAGATTCCACATGACCAAAGTCACATAGGAGATCCATCGGGTGCATCCAAAATGATTTCTGAGCCTATGCTCCATTCGGCGCAAACCGTGCACCTATCTTGCGTCAAGGTTAGCACTATGTCTAAACAGACCAAAACGAGCATCCACTTGAGCCTCGTCACCTAGGAGTACCATCGAGCGCGTCCGAAACGATTTCCGAGCCTATGGTACGTTCGACGCAAATCGTGCACCAATCTCGCATCAAGGTTAGCACTATCCCTAAACAGACCAAAATGAGCATCCACTTGAGCCTCGTCACCTAGGACTACCATCGGGTGAGTCCAACATGATTTTGAGTGATGTTTGGGACAAACCGTGCACCTATCTTGCACTGACACTACTACTGTCTCCAAATGGACTGAAACGAGATTCTACATGACCAATGTCACATACGAGATACATCGGGTGCGTCCAAAATGATTTCTGAGCCTATGGTACGCTCGACGCAAACCGTGCACCAATCTCGCATCAAGACTAGCACTATCTCCAAACAGAACAAAATGAGCATCCACTTAAGCCTCATCACCTAGGAGTACCATCTTTTGCGTCCAAAACGATTTCTGTACCTATGGTACGTTTGGCGCAAACAGTGCATCTATCTTGCACTGACAGTACCGCTATCTCCAAATGGATTGAAACGAGATTCCACATGACTAATGTCACCTAGGAGATCCACCGGGTGCATCCAAAATGATTTCTGAGCCTACGGTACGTTCAGCGCAAACCGTGCACCTATCTTGCTTCAAGGTTAGCACTATCTCCAAACAGACCAAAACGAGCATCCACTTGAGCCTCATCACCTAGGAGTACCATCGGGTGCGTCCAAAACGATTTTTAAGCGATGTTTGGCGCAAACCGTGCACCTATCTTGCACTGACACTAACACTGTCTCCAAATGGATTGAAACGAGATTCCAAATGACCAATGTCTCTGAGAAGGTCCATCGGGTGCGTCAAAAATGATTTCTGAGCCTATGGTATGTTCGGCGCAAACCGTGCACCTATTTTGCGTCAAGATTAGCACAGTCTCCAAACAGACCAAAACGAGCATCCACTTGAGCCTCGTCACCTAGGAGTACCATCGGGTGTGTCCAAAACGATTTCCGAGCCTATGGTATGTTCGACGCAAACCGTCCACATATCTTACGTTAGGATTAGCACTCTCTCCAAACGGACCGAAACGAGCATCCACTTGAGCCTCGTCAGCTAGGGGTACGATTGGGTGCGTCCAATACGATTTCTAAGCCTACGGTACATTTGGCGCAAACCATGCACCTATCAAGATTAGCACTATCTCCAAACAGACCAAGACAAGCATCCACTTGAGCCTCGTGACTTAAGAGTACCATCGGGTGCGTCAAAAACTATTTCTGTGCCTATGGTACATTTAGCGCAAACCGTGAACTAACTTGCATTAACACTGCCACTGTCACAAAATGGATTGAACCGAGATTCCACATGACCAAAGTCACATAGGAGATCCATCGGGTGCATCCAAAATGATTTCTGAACCTATGCTCCATTCGGCGCAAACCGTGCACCTATCTTGCGTCAAGGTTAGCACTATGTCTAAACAGACCAAAACGAGCATCCACTTGAGCCTCGTCACCTAGGAGTACCATCGAGCGCGTCCGAAATGATTTCCGACCCTATGGTACGTTCGACGCAAATCGTGCACCAATCTCGCATCAAGGTTAGCACTATCCCTAAACAGACCAAAATGAGCATCCACTTGAGCCTCGTCACCTAGGACTACCATCGGGTGAGTCCAACATGATTTTTGAGTGATGTTTGGGACAAACCGTGCACCTATCTTGCACTGACACTACTACTGTCTCCAAATGGACTGAAACGAGATTCTACATGACCAATGTCACATACGAGATACATCGGGTGCGTCCAAAATGATTTCTGAGCCTATGGTACGCTCGACGCAAACCGTGCACCAATCTCGCATCAAGACTAGCACTATCTCCAAACAGAACAAAATGAGCATCCACTTAAGCCTCATCACCTAGGAGTACCATCTTTTGCGTCCAAAACGATTTCTGTACCTATGGTACGTTTGGCGCAAACAGTGCATCTATCTTGCACTGACAGTACCGCTATCTCCAAATGGATTGAAACGAGATTCCACATGACTAATGTCACCTAGGAGATCCACCGGGTGCATCCAAAATGATTTCTGAGCCTACGGTACGTTCAGCGCAAACCGTGCACCTATCTTGCTTCAAGGTTAGCACTATCTCCAAACAGACCAAAACGAGCATCCACTTGAGCCTCGTCACCTAGGAGTACCATCGGGTGCGTCCAAAACGATTTTTAAGCGATGTTTGGCACAAACCGTGCACCTATCTTGCACTGACACTAACACTGTCTCCAAATGGATTGAAACGAGATTCCAAATGACCAATGTCTTTGAGAAGGTCCATCGGGTGCGTCAAAAATGATTTCTGAGCCTATGGTATGTTCGGCGCAAACCGTGCACCTATTTTGCGTCAAGATTAGCACAGTCTCCAAACAGACCAAAACAAGCATCCACTTGAGCCTCGTCACCTAGGAGTACCATCGGGTGTGTCCAAAACGATTTCCGAGCCTATGGTATGTTCAACGCAAACCGTCCACATATCTTACGTCAGGATTAGCGCTCTCTCCAAACGGACCGAAACGAGCATCCACTTGAGCCTCGTCAGCTAGAGGTACGATTGGGTGCGTCCAATACGATTTCTAAGCCTACAGTACATTTGGCGCAAACCATGCACCTATCAAGATTATCACTATCTCCAAACAGACCAAAACGAGCATCCACTTGAGCCTCGTCACCTAGGAGTACCATCGGGTGCGTCCAAAATGATTTCTAAGCGACGTTTGGTGCAAACTGTGCACCTATCTTGCACTGACTCTAATAGTATCTCCAAATGGATTGAAACAAGATTCCGCATGACCCATGTCACCGAGGAGATCCATCGGGTGTGTCCAAAATGATTTCTGAGCTCGTGGTACGTTCGACGTAATCCGTGCATCTATCTTGCGTCAAGATTAGCACTATCTCCAAACAGACCAAGACAAGCATCCACTTGAACCTCGTGACTTAAGAGTACCATCGGGTGCGTCAAAAACTATTTCTGTGCCTATGGTACATTTAGCGCAAACCGTGAACGTAACTTGCATTAACACTGCCATTGTCACCAAATGGATTGAACCGAGATTCCACATGACCAAAGTCACATAGGAGATCCATCGGGTGCATCCAAAATGATTTCTGAGCCTATGCTCTATTCGGCGCAAATCGTGCACCTATCTTGCGTCAAGGTTAGCACTATGTCTACACAGACCAAAACAAGCATCCACTTGAGCCTCATCACCTAGGAGTACCATCGAGCGCGTCCGAAACAATTTCCGAGCCTATGGTACGTTCGACGCAAATCATGCACCAATCTCACATCAAGGTTAGCACTATCCCTAAACAGACCAAAACGAGCATCCACATGAGCCTCGTCACCTAGGACTACCATCGGGTGAGTCCAACACGATTTCTGGAGCGATGTTTGGGACAAACCATGCACCTATCTTGCACTGACACTACCACTGTCTCCAAATGGACTGAAACGAGATTCCAAATGACCAATGTCACATACGAGACACATCGGGTGCGTCCAAAATGATTTCTGAGCCTATGGTACGCTCGACGCAAACCGTGCACCAATCTCTCATCAAGACTAGCACTATCTCCAAACAGAACAAAACGAGCATCCACTTAAGCCTCATCACCTAGGAGTACCATCTTTTGAGTCCAAAACGATTTCTGTACCTATGGTACGTTTGGCGCAAACAGTGCACCTATCTTGCACTGATAGTACTGCTGTCTCCAAATGGATTGAAACGAGATTCCACATGACCAATGTCACCTAGGAGATCCACCGGGTGCATCCAAAATGATTTCTGAGCCTACGGTACGTTTAGCGCAAACCGTGCACCTATCTTGCGTCAAGTTTAGCACTATCTCCAAACAGACCAAAACGAGCATCCACTTGAGCCTCATCACCTAGGAGTACCATCGGGTGCGTCCAAAACGATTTCTAAGCGATGTTTGACGCAAACTGTGCACCTATCTTGCACTGACACTAACACTGTCTCCAAATGGATTGAAACGAGATTCCAAATGACCAATGTCTCTGAGAAGGTCCATCGGGTGCGTCCAAAATGATTTCTGAGCCTATGGTACGTTCGGCGTAAACCGTGCACCTATCTTGCGTTAAGATTAGCACAGTCTCCAAACAGACCAAAACGAGCATCCACTTGAGCCTCGTCACCTAGGAGTACCATCGGGTGTGTCCAAAATGATTTCCGAGCCTATGGTATGTTCGACGAAAACCGTCCACATATCTTACGTCAGGATTAGCACTCTCTCCAAATGGATCGAAACGAGCATCCACTTGAGCCTCGTCAGCTAGGGGTACGATCGGGTGCGTCCAATACGATTTCTAAGCCTATGGTACATTTGGCGCAAACCATGCACCTATCAAGATTAGCACTATCTCCAAACAGACCAAAACGAGCATCCAATTGAGCCTCGTCACTTAGGAGTACCATCGGATGCGTCCAAAATGATTTCTAAGCCTATGGTACGTTCAACGCAAACCGTGCAACTATCTTGCGTCAAGATTAGCACTATCTCCAAACATACCAAAACGAGCATCCACTTGGGCCATGTCACCTAGGAGTACCATCGAGTGCGTCCAAAATGATTTTTGAGCCTATGGTACGTTCGACGCAAACCATGCATCTATCTTGCGTCAAGATTAGCACTATCTCCAAACAGACCAAGACGAGCATCCACTTGAGCCTCGTCACCTAGGAGTACCATCGGGTGCGTCCAAAACGATTTCTAAGCGATGTTTGGCGTAAACCGTGCACCTATCTTGCACAGACACTAACACTGTCTCCAAATAGATTGAAACGAGATTCCAAATGACCAATGTCACTGAGAAGATCCATCGGTGCGTCCAAAATGATTTCTGAGCCAATGGTACGTTCGGCGCAAACCGTGCACCTATATTGCGTCAAGATTAGCATTGTCTCCAAACAGACCAAAATGAGCATCCACTTGAGCCTCGTCACCTAGGAGTACCATCGGGTGTGTCCAAAATGATTTCCAAGCCTATGGTATGTTCGACGAAAACCGTCCACATATCTTACGTCAGGATTAGCACTCTCTCCAAATGGACCGAAACGAGCATCCACTTGAGCCTCGTCAGCTAGGGGTACGATCGGGTGCGTCCAATACGATTTCTAAGCCTATGGTAAATTT
>JAIWYO010003101.1:0-10478 GCA_020631735.1 Saccharum officinarum | reverse complement strand
AAGGTGATGAGCCCGGTCTGTGCCAGCAGCGCCAGCTGAATCACGGTGAAATCGCTGTGACCACACAGGGCCACCGGCTGGTTCAGCAACTGGCGCTGCAAACCCACGTAGTCAAGGTTATCCAGCAGCCGCGATGCACCATAAACGCCACGTACGCCAGCACGATATCTGGCAGAGGGCTGAGGGCTGCCAGTTGATTGACATCGTCCAGCCGTTGCTGGTCATCACCGGCAAAACGCTGGAAACGGCGCACAATGGCGGTCTGATTTTCAAGATGATGGCCTTCAGCCTGCAAACGCGTCACTGCGCGCTGGGCGGCATCCTGATTGTGGCAGTAACCGGAAGGGGCGATCAGACGTATCGAACGGGGGGCAACCATAACTCTCATCCTGCTGTGGGCTGGCTTGTCGATGATGACGAAATGCGTAACGGAAGTCACGACCTGGCAAGGTTTTTACGTATTTAGGACAAACGGCAATTTTACCTGGCCGTAAGCCAGGTTATGATAGCTTGCGCCGAATCTATTGCGGAATACAAAAATTCAGTGAAAATCCGACTACTTATGCTCTCTGCGCTGTTGCTGGCGGGATGTGCCAGCGAACCGCAAACTGTTGTGACTCCAGAGAAAAATACACCGTTAAACCCAGGCCCCACCGTCGAAAATCAATGATGCCTGGTCAATGTTTACTGAAGATGCCGCCAGTCATTATGGCGTTGATGAGAAGTTAATCAGCGCCATTATTAGTGTCGAATCGGGGGGGAACCCCACGGTGACCAGCCGCTCCAATGCAGTTGGATTGATGCAGATTAAAGCTCCACGGCGGGCCGGGCGGTGTATCGCGCCCAGGGACGCCGTGGTCAGCCAAGCTCCTCAGAGCTACGCGATCGGCGAAAAATATTGATATCGGTACTGCCTATATCCGTATTTTACAGGAGTCAGAGTTAGCGGGGATCCGCGATCCGCTGACATTGCGTTACGCCACCATCGTCTCCTATGCCAATGGGCAGGGGCGTTGCTGCGCACTTTCTCGCGTGACCGCGATCGCGCCATTGCGATGATCAATGCCATGAGCCCCGACGAATTTTATCAGCATGTGCAAAACAAGCATCCGGCGGCCCAGGCACCGCGTTATTTGTGGAAAGTGACCACCGCGTATCGCACCATCGGTTAACGGCTGACGTATCTTGTAGCGGCGCGATTTATCGCGCGGTTACGTGTTCGCTGCTGGAAAAAACATGCGCGATAAATCGCGCCGCTACGTCTGATTATCCCTCCAGCAGGAGTCTTGCTGTGGGTAATCGACAATCAGCACATTCACGTAGCCGCCGCGTAATGCGCCGCGAATCGCCTGCGCTTTCTCTTTGCCACCGGCCAGCGCCACCACCTGCGGACAGCTTTTGACCTGTGCCAGCTCCATGCCAATAACCGGATCTTCTGCCGCGCTCAGCACCGGTTTCCCTCGGCATCAAAGTAATGCAGGCAAATATCACCCACCGCACCGCGTTGTGCCAGGGTGCGCAGCATCTCTTCATCGTAATAGTTGCCGGAATTACGCAGCAGCGCCGAAGGTTCGAGATCGCCAATGCCGACAATCGCCAGGTCCACCTGCTCAAATTTCTCCAGTACCACCGCAACATCAGGGTTAACCGATAACCGCTGGCGATCCTGCACTGAATGTTCAATCGACTGTGACGGCAGCAGCCATGCCGGACAATTTAGCAGCGCTGCCAGATTCTGCGTCAGAATGGTGGCCTGGACATTGCCGTTGGTCCCCACACCGCCCAGCAGTTGGATGACGCCGCGACAGGGGGCATTAAGCGGATGCAGTGCATCCACCATCGCGCGGATGGTACCACTCCAGGAGGAGATGCCAATCAGCTCGTCGGCGCGTAAGCGGGTTTCCAGATAATGCGCGGCCGCCGAGCCAATGGATTGCTTAATTTGCAGAGCGGATGCCTGCTCCGGTACATCTACCACAATCGCCTGCGGCAGCTGGTAAGCCTGTTCAATGGCTTTCTCCAGCTCCGGGAATACGTTGGCGGGTGGCACCACACTGATTTTAACGACGCCTTCTTTCACACTGCGGTTGAGGATGCGTGAGACAAAGGATTGCGACAGTTTCAGCAGCTGCGCGATGTCCGATTGCTTCATCCCCTCGAGGTAATACAGGGTGGCAATTTTCACCATCAGCCGTTGTTCGTCCTGTTTTGCCATGGTTTTTTCCCTCTTCAGATCTGCCTGGTATTGTTAATCACCCGCTGAGAAATAACAACGCAGAACAATTTGTGATCGTTTTCGCTTTTTCAGGATCCGGCATTGGACGACATCCATTGGCGGGTGCATAGTCATTATGCATATAAAATCGCAATTGAATATATATTCAAGCGGAGAAAAACCAATGAACGCGAACCTCGTCAAAGTTACCCTGCTGGCTTCACTCCTGACGTTGTCTGCTGCCTCGCAGGCGGCGGATAAGGGCCTGCTGGCCATTATTACCCCGTCACACGATAACCCGTTTTTTAAAGCCGAAGCGGATGGTGCGCAGGAAAAAGCTAAAGCCCTCGGCTATACCACGCTGGTCGCTTCACACGATGATGACGTCAACAAGCAAAACCAGTTGATCGAAACGGCCATTGCGCGCAAAGCCAAAGCGATCATCCTGGATAACGCCGGGGCGGATGCCACCGTCGGGCCGGTACAGAAAGCGAAAGATGCCGGTATCCCCACCTTCCTGATTGACCGTGAAATCAATAAAACCGGTGTGGCGGTGGCGCAAATCGTCTCCAACAACTATCAGGGCGCGCAGCTGGGCGCAGAGAAGTTCGCTAAATTGCTGGGCGGCAAGGGCGACTATGTCGAGCTGCTGGTAAAGAGTCTGACACCAATGCGGGCGTGCGTTCACAGGGCTACCACGATGTGCTGGATGATTACAGCGACATGAAAATGGTGCACAACAGAGTGCTAACTGGAGCCAGACCGAAGCCTTCAGCCGCATGGAAACCATTCTGCAGAAAAACCCCAATATCGTCGGGGTGATCTCGGGTAACGACACCATGGCACTGGTGCGGAAGCCGCACTGGAAAGCCGCAGGCAAAACCAACGTGATTGTGGTCGGTTTTGACGGCAGCGATTACACCCGCGACTCGATCCTGAATAAAGGCAATATCAAAGCCACGGTATTACAGCCGGGCTGGGATCAGGCGCAGATGGCGGTGGAACAGGCGGATTACTACCTGACCCACGGCAAAGCGCAGAAGAAGAGAAACAGCTGATGGATTGCGTGCTGATCGACGACAGCAACGCTGCGAAGCTGAAAACCTTCCGTCTGGCGCAGTAACGCGGAGGTCGGCATGAAGGGCAAGGCAGCAGGCAGATTGATCATGGCGGCGCTGACGTTGCTGCTGACGGCATGCACCGTGGTGGATCTTGATGCAAACGGCAATCCCATCATGCCGAAAGATCCCCACGCGAAACCGGGTTACACCAACCAGACGCCGCAGCAAATCGCGGAAGAAAGCTGGCAAAGCCGGGTCGCACAGCCAGCAGAAAAACAGGCGCTGAGCTGGGGTGATATGGAAACCAAAAGCCATACGCTGAAAGCGGGCACCAGTGAAAGCGTGTTTGTGCGCGCGGGCGGCACGGTGACGGCGCTGGATAGCAGTAACGATCGCGAACGCGTCCTGACCGTCACCATCAATGGTAAACCGGTGAAGGTGTTGATCGGTCCGGTGCTGCGCAGCAATGCGATTCGTGATGCGGCGGGCTTCCGTTTCGAAGAGTTCACCAATCAGGTGCAGTACGCACAGTTGACCAAAGCGCTGAATCGCCACGCGGTGAAACAGCTACCCACGGTGGATGCCAGCTGGGTGGGTAAACCGCTACAGGCGATTCTGGCGGTCACCATGGGGCCGGGGACGGTGGATGAAGTGGTGGCTGTGCAGTTGCAACAGGGAAACGGATGATGAGCGACGAAATTATCCTGCAGGCGAATCATATCTCGATGTTGTTCCCCGGCACGCTGGCGCTGGATCGGGTGGATTATCGTGTCTGGCGCGGCAAAGTGAACGTCATTATCGGCGAAAACGGTGCCGGTAAATCGACGCTGATGAAAATTCTTGCCGGAGTCCAGCAGCCTACTACCGGCGAAATGTTTCTTAACGGACAGAAAGTGGTGTTCGCGAGTACACGCGATGCGGCACGACACGGCATCGGCATGGTGCATCAGGAGCTGAACCTGTTTGAAAACCTCAGCGTGTCTGAAAACATTTTTTCTCGGGCGTGAGATTCAGCGTGGTATCCGCCCGATCAACGAAGCGGAACAGGCGCGCCGTACCGCCGCGCTGATGCAGCGCCTCGATCAGCCGATCTCGCCGCAGGAAAAGGTGGGCAACCTCAAAGTCGGACAGCAGCAACTGGTGGAAATCGCCAAGGCGCTGGCGGAGGACGCCGACATCCTGATCCTCGACGAACCCACCTCGGCGCTGAGTAAAACCGAAGTGGAGATTCTGTTCCGGGTGATCCGTGAACTGACGCGCCAGGGCGTCTCGATTATTTATATCTCGCATCGGCTGGAGGAGCTGATGGCGATTGGTGATGTGATCACCATTCTGCGCGACGGTCGCTTCCAGGCGGAAGCGCAGGTGAGCGAGATCGATGTGCCGTGGATTGTGCGCGAGATGCTCGGCAGCGAACCGGTTAGCAACTTTCTGCCGCCGAATCGCCAGTTTGGTGCGGCGGTGCTTGAGGCAGAACACATCACCTGTGTCAGCCCGAATGGCAACACGCTGGTGGATGATGTCAGCTTCCATGTGCGTTCCGGGGAGATTGTCGGCATTTACGGGCTAATGGGTGCCGGGCGTACCGAGCTGTTCGAGTGCCTGCTGGGTAGCCAGCGTAACTATCTCGGCAAGCTATGGCTCGATAGCAAGCCGTTGCCCACGCGTTTGCCAACCGCAGAACGTATCCGCATGGGATGAGCCTGGTGCCGGAAGATCGTAAACGTGCCGGGATCTTTTCCCATCTCTTCTGTCGCCAGCAATCTGACCATCGCCAGCCTGTGGCGACGCCTGTCGCACCGCATGGTCATTGCCCAGCAGGCGGAGCGCGAAGCGGTGAACAGCACGGTGGGCAATCTGGCGATCAAAGTGTCATCGCCGGAGGTGGCTATCAGCGCCTTGAGCGGCGGTAATCAACAGAAGGTGGTGATTGGTCGCTCGCTGTTAACCAATCCGCGCCTGCTGCTGCTGGATGAACCGAGTCGCGGCATTGATGTCGGGGCCAAAGCAGAGGTGTTCCGCATGATGGTGCGCCTGTCGGAGCAGGGTATTGCGGTGCTGTTTTCCACCTCCGATCTGAAAGAAATCATGGCCGTCGCCGACCGTATTCTGGTGATGTCCGGCGGCAAACTTACAGCCGATCTTCCGCGCGCAGAAGCAGAAGAAGCGGCGCTGGTTAAAGCAAGCGCACAGGGGTTCTGAAGATGAAAAGCAACAGCGCCGTGGCGTTCGCCGCCCAGCCAGCAAAAGCCTTTAACTCACGCGAAGGGCTGATCCTGCTGCTGTTAAACTACGCACCTTTATCGCGTTGTTCCTGATTGTCGGTTTCTTTCTCGGTGACGGTGCCGGATTTCTCTCGCACTCGGCAGCATGGTGATTATGGTGAAGCATATCGCCATCAACGCCTTCCTGGCGCTGGGTATCACCTTTGTCATTATCACCGCCGGTATTGATCTCTCCATCGGTGCGACGCTCGGGCTGTGCGGCATGATCGCGGGCTGGCTGATCACCAAAGGTATCGTGCTACCGATGTTTGGTATCGCCATCTTCCCAGCGTGTGGGTCATTGTGCCGCTGGTGCTGCTGGCAGGAGCCTTAATTGCGCCGCCAACGGCTGGATCATTACGCGTTATAACGTCGCACCCTTTATCTGCACCCTTGGCACCATGTATATCCTGCGTGGTACCGCGATGCTCACCTCCGGCGGCGAGACGTTTCCTGGCCTGCAAGGCAATCCGCTGCTCGCAATACCGGTTTTGACAAAATCGGTGCCGGGTATTTTCTCGGCCTGCCGTGGGCCATCTGGATGATGGTGCTGCTGGCGCTGGTGATCGCCTATATCGCCCGGCGGTTGCCGTTTGGCCGCCAGGTGTATGCGATTGGCGATAACGAGCGGGCGGCAGAACTCTCCGGGGTGAAGGTGAAGCAGGTGAAAATCTGGGTTTATACCTTGTCCGGATTCTGTGCAGCGATCGCCGGAATTGTGGTGTCATCGCAGCTGGTGGCCAGCCATCCTGCCAACGGCACCTCGTTTGAAATGAACGCCATCGCGGCAGTGGTGCTGGGCGGTACGTCGCTGCAGGGGGACGTGGCACTATTCTGGGCACGCTGGTGGGGGCCTTCGTTATCGGCTTTCTCGCCGATGGTTTAATCATGATGGGGTCAGCGAATTCTGGCAAATGGTGATTAAAGGCATCGTGATTATTGTCGCGGTGATCATTGACCAGATGCAAAGCCGGATGCAGCAAAAAGCCGCAGTCGTGGCGCAGAGGCGCTGATCGAGGAGGGGGCAGCAACGCAAAAGTTTAATCGGTTGGGGTGCAGGCGGCCCTTGTCTGTCCCCCTTTTTTTGCTATGCAGGAATATATATTCAGATTCGATTTAAAATTCAGAGGTAACCATGAATCCTTTCAAATACTCTGTGGCTGAGCTGACCGCCAAAGCGCGGCGGTGCGTCGGCGGATTATCCAGCTCAATGCGGGCAGCCCGGCAGGTGGACACACCGGCGCCGATCTGTCGCAGGTGGAAATCCTGACAGCCCTCTATTTCCGCATTCTCAATTGTGCACCCGATCGGACTAACGATCCGCAGCGCGACATCTATATCCAGTCCAAAGGCCATGCGGTGGGCGGTTATTACTCGCGTGCTGGCGGAAGCGGGCTATTTCCCCACCGACTGGCTGCCAACCTATCAGCATGCCGACTCGCACCTGCCGGGCCATCCGGTGCGGCAAAAAACTCCGGGTGTCGAGCTGAATACCGGCGCACTCGGCCACGGTTTACCGGTGGCAGTCGGGATCGCGCTGGCAGCGAAAAAGGATGGCAGCAACCGCATGATTTATGTGGTGACCGGCGACGGTGAACTGGCGGAGGGCAGTAACTGGGAAGCGGCGCTGGTGGCGGCGCATTATGGCCTCGATAACCTGGTGATCATCAACGACAAGAACAAGTTACAGCTGGCAGGACACACGCGCGACATCATGAACACCGATCCTCTGCCGGAAAAATGGCGTGCATTCGGCTTAGAAGTCACCGAATGCAACGGTAACGATATGGCGGCGGTGGTGGCAACGCTGGAGAACCTGCCGCGCAATGGCAAACCCCAGGTGGTGGTGGCTGATACCGAAAAAGGCTTTGGTGTTTCGTTTATTCAAAGCAAGGCGAGTGGCATCACCGGGTACCGAAGGGAGAAGAGGTCTCACAGGCACTGGAGGAGCTGAAAGATGAGTAATGCACAACACCTGGCCAACGTGATGGTCAACGCGTTTATTGACGCGGTCAATCGTGGTATCGATCTGGTGCCGGTGGTGGCGGATTCGACATCTACCGCCAAAATATCTCCCTTTATCAAGGCATTCCCGGATCGGCTGGTGAATGTCGGTATTGCCGAGCAAACCCTGGTGGGCACCGCTGCCGGGCTGGCGATCGCGGCAAAGTGGCGGCGACCTGTAACGCTGCGCCTTTTCTGATTTCACGCGCCAATGAACAGGTGAAAGTCGATGTTTGCTACAACAACACCAACGTCAAAACTGTTTGGTCTGAATGCCGGAGCCAGTTACGGCCCGCTGGCCAGCACCCACCACAGCATTGACGACATCGCCGTGATGCGTGGCTTTGGCAACATCGAAATCTATGCGCCTTCCTGCCCGCTGGAGTGTCGTCAGATCATTGATTACGCGCTGGAACATGTTGGGCCGGTGTATATCCGTCTGGATGGTAAAGACCTGCCGCAACTGCACGATGAAAACTACCAGTTCCGCCCGGGTCAGATTGATGTATTGCGCACCGGGCGTGACATTGCGCTGGTGGCGATGGGATCGACGGTACACGAAATTGTCACGGCGGCAGAGCAGTTGCAGGCACAGGGGATCGATGCAGGTGTGATCGCCATTCCATCGATTCGCCCT
Source organism: Saccharum officinarum (assembly GCA_020631735.1). NCBI lineage: Eukaryota > Viridiplantae > Streptophyta > Magnoliopsida > Poales > Poaceae > Saccharum > Saccharum officinarum. The sequence goes on along the minus strand of JAIWYO010003101.1, from coordinate 2,297 downwards.
TGTGATACCCAACAGCTGCGCGAACTGTTAAATCACTATCCAGCGGTGATCACCGTGGAAGAACATAACGTTAACGGCGGTGTAGGCAGCCTGGTAGCGGAGGTGCTGGCCGAAGGAGGCTGTGGCATCCCGCTGTTACGGCTGGGGATCCCGGATGGGCAATACGCTATCGCCGGAGATCGCGCCTCTACCCGTGCCCGGCATAGCATTGATGCTGCTGGCGTAGTGAACAATGCAGTGCGCATTTGCGCAGGAGCGTGAACATGGCAGGGCCGTTAATACTGGCGATTGATGAGGGCACCACCAACGCCAAAGCGATTGCCGTGGACCGCAGTGCACGGTAGTGGCGCGTGGCAGCCAGCCGCTGACGCTGGCCCATCCACAACCGGGGCTGGCGGAGCAGGACCCGCTGGCGATCTGGCAGGCGGTAAAACAGGCAGTGACGGATTGCCTGGCACAATGTGACGGTGCGCCGGTAGCCGCCGTGGCGATCAGCAATCAACGTGAGTCGGTGCTGATCTGGCAGCGGCGTGACGGGCAGCCGCTCACCCCGCTGGTGAGCTGGCAGGACCGCCGTTCCGAATCGTTCTGCCGTGATTTGCGCCAGGCGGGCAAAGCGGGCACGCATCACCGGCCTGACCGGGCTGGCGGTTGACCCGATGTTTCCCGCCGCCAACTGACCGGCATGTTGGCGACGCTGCCGGACGGTCTGGCGCGCGCGCAGGCAGGAGAGCTGTGCATTGGCACCGTTGATAGCTGGTTAAGCTGGCAACTCACCGGCGGCGAGTGTTTTGTGACCGACCATGCCAATGCGGCCCGCACCCAGTTGTATAGCCTGCATGCGGGTGACTGGGATGATGAGCTGCTGGCGTTGTTTCATATTCCGCGCGCCGCCCTGCCACAAATTGTCCCTTCTGCCAGTGCGCAGGGAGTGGTAACCATTGGCGATATCCCCGGTTTAGCACCCGGTACGCCGCTGCTGGCGCGTATCGGTGATTCCCATGCGCGTTACAGGCACAGCGCAACGGCAGCGAGGAGGTGGTGAAGGCCACTTACGGCACCGGATCGTCCCTGATGATGTCGATGGCTACCCCGTTGCTGACGGAAAACGGCCTCAGCACCACGGTGGCCTGGCATGACGGCACTTTGCGTTTTGCCTTTGAGGGCAATATCACCCACACCGGTTCTGGTGCAGCCTGGCTCGGCGCATGATTGGCGTCAGCGATCCGCGGGAACTGACGCGCATGGCGCAAAGCACGCCAGATAACCAGGGGGTCTATTTTTTTCCGGCGCTGTCCGGGTTGGGCGCGCCCTGGTGGGATCTGAAAGCACGCGGCATGTTATGCGGCTTAACCGATGCGGCGACACCTGAGGTGCTGGCGCGGGTGGCACTGGAATCAATCACCTTTCAGATCGCCGATGTGTTTTTCGCCATGGAACAGGCGAGTGGCGTGCAGCTGGCGACGCTGTGCGTGGATGGCAGCGCCACGGAAAACAGCTGGCTGATGCAGCTGCAGGCCGATGTGTTACAGCGTCCGCTGCACCGGGCACCGACGCCGGAAGTGTCGGCGCTGGGCGCAGCATTGCTGGCCGGACGTACGCTGAGCTGGTGGCAGCAGGGCAGTGAAATGGCGGCGTTGCAGGGTGGCAGCGTCATCTATCCACGTGAGGAGCGGGCGAAACAGATACAGGAAAACTATAAAGGCTGGCTGACGCAGTCTCACGCTGCCGTTATCAGCCCCATTAGTCTGGAACAGTGCGGCGCGGGCAGGCCGCGCCGTAAGGATTACTGGAATCGATTTGCCTTGTCACGCGCCAGGCGTTCCAGCGCAAAGATCACCTGCTGCAGCTGGCGCTCCTGCACCGGTTCGATCGCAGTAAAGCGAAAACTCAGACGCGGGGTGATGCGGGTTTCATTTTTGCTGGTGACGGTGCTGCGCTCGCCAATATGCAGCAGTTGTGCCGTCACCTCAAAATGACCATATCCCCCAGTTCGACGCGCAGATTTTTAAACGAGTCGCCCTGGCTCAGGCCTTCGGGCAGCTTTTCATCCACCAGTACGCCAATGCCACCCAGCGACAGATCCTGCAAACGAAAACGCACTTTGTTGCCGTCCGGCCATTCGCTGTGGCCACCAGAATGCCGGCTCAGTGGCGCGCTGACGCGAAAAAATTCGCGGCGCTGAATTTGCCACACCAGCTCCGGCAAAGGGCACTGAAGGCAGGCAGCCCTTCATAAGTCACTTGCTGCAAACCGCTCAGGCTGAATTCCACCTTCGCTCCCTGGGTTTCCGCCGC
>JAIWYO010003100.1:0-10324 GCA_020631735.1 Saccharum officinarum | reverse complement strand
CCTTCGGTGGCAAATTTTGACACGGCATAAGCTCCCAACCCGCGCGGCCCACCCGGCCTACGCTTGAGGTGGTGAAGATCAGAGAGCCGGCATCGGATTTCAGCAGCAATGGCAGCAGGGCTTGAGTGAGAAAAAAGGTGGCATCGAGGTTAATTTGCATTACCTGACGCCAGATATGCGGCTCCAGTTCGGCAAGCGGCACAATTTCACCGAGAATGCCGGCGTTATGCAGCACGCCATCCAGACGCGGTACCTGCTGGGCCAGCTGTTGTGCCAGTTGCTGGCAACTTTCTGGCGTGGCATGAGAGAAATCCAGTAGCAACGATGACGCGGGCTTTTTGTTGAGTCGATTGATTGCGTGTTCAGTTTGTTGCAGCGTATCGGGATTACGGCCTAACAGGATCACCTGCGCACCATAGCGCGCATAGGTTAATGCAGCTTCGCGCCAATACCGTCAGAGGCGCCGGTGACCAGGATAATACGATTTTCAAGCAGATCGCTTTTCGGTTGATAATGCACAGCGATGTCCTTTGCACAGGTCAGAGGTTTTTTGTTTTATGCCTCAAATTGGCGTTCGGTGCAATCGCTCAACCGTGCATTCTGTGCCGCCTGCGGCAATTCAGGCGACGAACGCGGGTAAAGCGGGTAAACTCAGCCTTTGTCTGTAATTCACTGTTTAATAAGGCGGCAGAATGGATTTACTCTCCAGCTATGGATTATTTCTGGCCAAGGCCGTCACCGTGGTGGTGACGATCGCAGCTATTGTTCTGATTGTGCTCAATGCGGCGCTGCGTAAACGTCACAGCGGCGGTCAGTTGCGCTTAACCCATCTGGATGAAGACTACGCCAGATGAAAGAAGATTTGCAGCTGGCGAAAATGAAGCCTCAGATGCAAAAAGTCTGGCTGAAACAGCATAAAAAAGAAGAGAAGCAGAAAGCAAAAACCGCCAAACGTAATGCCAAAGCCGGTGTAGCGGAAGCGGAAAAGCCGACGCTGTATGTGCTGGAATTTAAAGGCAGTATGGACGCCGGAGAAGTCAGCTCACTGCGTGAAGAGATCTCTGCGGTGCTGGCGGTAGCCACTCCGGGCGATGAAGTGTTGCTGAAGCTGGAAAGCCCCGGCGGGGTGGTGCACGGTTATGGCCTGGCGGCGTCGCAGCTGCAACGGCTCCGTGATGCGGGTCTGACGCTGACGGCGGCGGTGGATAAGGTGGCCGCCAGTGGCGGTTATATGATGGCGTGTGTAGCCGATTCGCATTGTCGCGGCACCGTTCTCGATCGTAGGTTCGATCGGGGTCGTGGCACAAATCCCCAACTTTAACCGTCTGCTGAAGCGTAACGATATCGATGTCGAGCTGCATACCGCGGGTCAGTACAAACGTACCCTGACGCTGTTTGGCGAAAATACCGACGAAGGCCGGGAAAAGTTTCGCGAAGATCTGAACGAAACGCATCAGCTGTTTAAAGATTTTGTCCATCAGATGCGCCCGACGCTCGACCTGGAAAAGGTGGCGACCGGCGAACATTGGTATGGTCGCCAGGCGCTGGACCTGGGGTTGGTTGACGAAATTGGCACCAGCGATGCGCTGATTATCCATCAGATGGACCGCTTTACCGTGCTCGGCGTGCACTATGCGCGCAAACGCAAATGATCGATCGCGTGACCCATAGCGCCAGCCTGGCAGCGGAGCGGGTAATTCTGAAAATGTGGCAGCGTGGTAATAAGCCGCTACTGTAAAACCACCCGGCTCCGGCCGGGTTTTTTATTCCAGGTGATAGTGGGAAGAAAAGGTCAGCGCCAGGTATTTGAACACGTTAAATACGGCAGTGGTTTTGACAGTGGGTAAACCTTGTTCATCAAGAAGAAGGGGCCGCGAAACACTAACACGTCCCCTTGCTGGATGACCTCATTGGCTTCCATACCGGCGAAATAATCATCGTGTTCTTTTGATGAGCTGATTGGCTTTTTCCAGTAACACCTGGCGTGAAATGGATTCCGTAAATGCTGACATTATTCACTCCTTTTTTGACAGTCACTTTTCTCCTTCTATATTACTTGCCAGTGAGTGGGAGGTGAAATCAGTGGCAACAGGCAAAATTGGCGCAAAATTAAACAGAGTGCTAATTAAGTTGCGTAACGGATTTTATCAGGTAGAGTGTGGGCGATTCAGATTTCAGGGAGATCACACCGGGATGTGTGATACTGTCAGATGGAAAACTCGCTCTAATCATAAAGTTGCATAAGTCGATGCAATCTGACCTGAGATTGTCCGGTTGCCTTGAAAAGTGAAAAAGTGGCAGCAATATTGAACCCATTGGGTTCAGGGTCTCCAATCCTCTCCCGTTTATCAGGACGTTTCAATTAGGTAAAGGTACATATGGGTAAAGCACTCGTCATCGTTGAGTCCCCGGCAAAGGCCAAAACAATCAATAAATACCTCGGTAATGACTACGTGGTGAAATCCAGCGTCGGTCATATCCGTGATTTGCCGACCAGTGGTTCAACGACCCGTAAAAGTGCCGACGGGGAAAAAGCGAAACCCGCCGGTAAGAAGGTAAAGAAAGATGAAAAAGCCGCGCTGGTGAATCGCATGGGCGTGGATCCCTGGCATGGTTGGCAGGCGGATTATCAGATTCTGCCGGGTAAAGAAAAGGTAGTTTCAGAACTGAAAAGCCTTGCGGCCGATGCTGATCACATCTATCTCGCAACCGACCTTGACCGCGAAGGGAAGCCATTGCCTGGCATCTGCGCGAGGTTATTGGTGGCGACGACAAGCGTTTTAGCCGCGTGGTGTTTAACGAAATCACCAAAAATGCAATTCGTCAGGCGTTTGATAAGCCGGGCGAGCTGAATATCGAACGTGTTAATGCTCAGCAGGCGCGCCGTTTTATGGACCGCGTGGTGGGCTATATGGTTTCGCCGCTGCTGTGGAAGAAGATCGCCCGTGGCCTGTCTGCCGGTCGTGTGCAGTCGGTGGCGGTTCGCCTGGTGGTGGAGCGCGAGCGCGAAATTCAAAGCCTTCGTCCCGGAAGAATACTGGGAAATCGATGCTGACTTTGTTACGCCAAAGGCGATGCGCTGGCGATGCAGGTGACGCATCAGGGCGATAAAGCCTTCCGTCCGGTTAACCGTGAACAGACCCATGCGGCGGTTGCGCTGCTGCAGAAAGCCCGTTATGACGTGCTGGATCGTGAAGATAAACCGACCAGCAGCAAGCCTTCTGCGCTTTCATTACTTCTACCCTGCAGCAGGCGGCCAGTACGCGTCTTGGCTTCGGCGTGAAGAAAACCATGATGATGGCACAGCGTCTGTACGAAGCGGGCCACATCACTTATATGCGTACTGACTCAACCAACCTGAGTCAGGATGCCATTGCTATGGCACGCGGTTATATCGACCAGAATTTTGGTAAGAAATATCTGCCAGAGGCACCTAACACTTACGCCAGCAAAGACAATTCGCAGGAAGCGCACGAAGCGATTCGTCCTTCTGACGTGGAGATCGTGGCGGATAAGCTGAAGGATATGGAAGCGGACGCGCAGAAGCTTTATCAGCTGATTTGGCGTCAGTTCGTTGCTTGCCAGATGGTGCCTGCGCAGTATGACTCCACCACGCTGACCGTGGGCGCAGCTGACTTCAAACTGAAAGCCAAAGGACGCACTCTGCGTTTTGATGGCTGGACTCGCGTGATGCCTGCGCTGCGCAAGAATGATGAAGATCTGACGTTGCCTCCGGTGAATGTTGGCGATGTGCTGGATCTGAAAGAATTGCTGCCAAGCCAGCACTTTACCAAGCCGCCAGCCCGTTTCAGTGAAGCTTCGCTGGTGCGTGAGCTGGAAAAGCGCGGTATTGGTCGTCCTTCTACCTATGCTTCCATCATCTCGACGATTCAGGATCGTGGTTATGTGCGGGTCGAGAACCGTCGTTTCTACGCGGAAAAAATGGGTGAGATTGTCACCGATCGTCTGGAAGAGAACTTCCGTGAGCTGATGAACTACGACTTCACCGCGCACATGGAAGACAGCCTCGATCAGGTGGCAAACAATCAGGCCGAGTGGAAAGGTGTGCTGGACTCTTTCTTTAGCGATTTCAGCCAGCAGCTGGATCAGGCCGAAAAAGAGCCGGAAGAAGGCGGCATGCAGCCGAACCAGATGGTGCTGACCTCCATCGATTGCCCCACCTGTGGACGTAAGATGGGCATTCGCACCGCCAGCACCGGCGTGTTCCTCGGTTGTTCCGGTTATGCGCTGCCGCCGAAAGAGCGTTGTAAGCAGACCATCAACCTGATCCCGGAAAACGAAGTGCTGAACGTGCTGGAAGGTGACGATGCGGAAACCAACGCATTACGCGCCCGCCGCCGTTGCCAGAAGTGCGGCACTGCGATGGACAGTTACCTGATTGATAATCAGCGCAAGTTGCATGTTTGTGGTAACAACCCGGAATGTGATGGCTACGAAATCGAGCAGGGCGAGTTCCGTATCAAAGGTTATGATGGCCCGATCGTTGAATGCGAAAAATGTGGTTCTGAAATGCACCTGAAAATGGGACGTTTCGGTAAGTACATGGCCTGTACCAACGACGAGTGTAAAAACACCCGCAAAATCCTGCGTAACGGTGAAGTCGCGCCGCCGAAGGAAGATCCGGTACCGTTGCCGGAACTGCCGTGCGAGAAATCGGATGCGTATTTCGTCCTGCGTGATGGCGCAGCCGGTGTATTCCTGGCCGCCAATACCTTCCCTAAATCGCGCGAGACCCGTGCGCCGCTGGTGGAAGAGTTGCAGCGTTTCGCTGACCGTCTGCCGGAAAAATTGAAATATCTGGCAGAAGCACCGGCCACCGATCCGGAAGGCAACAAAACCATGGTGCGCTTTAGTCGCAAGACTAAGCAGCAATATGTTGCCTCAGAAAAAGAGGGCAAAGCGACCGGTTGGTCTGCCTTCTATATCGACGGCAAATGGCAGGAAGCGAAAAAATAATCCCCCAAGGCCAGCATTTGCTGGCCTTTTTCCCATCCTTATAGCTAATCGTTCTACATTCTTTCTTTAACTGATATAGTGGTTATAGATTTTACGTTTCGCTGACGCGCATTCCCTGAAATACCTCAACCAGGCGGAAACACGCTCATGGGGGATTGCTACTCTGTCGCCTACCGGGAAGATATAACTATGAAATTGCAGCAGTTGCGTTACATCGTTGAAGTGGTCAATCACAACCTCAATGTCTCTTCCACCGCAGAAGGCTTATACACTTCGCAGCCAGGCATCAGTAAACAGGTCAGAATGCTGGAAGATGAACTGGGCGTGCAGATTTTGCCCGCAGCGGTAAACATCTGACGCAGGTTACCCCAGCGGGTGAGGAAATCATTCGCATTGCCGTGAAGTGCTATCTAAAGTCGATGCGATCAAATCGGTTGCTGGTGAGCATACCTGGCCAGATAAAGGTTCACTGTACGTCGCGACGACCCATACTCAGGCCCGTTATGCGCTGCCAGGGGTCATTAAAGGCTTTATCGAACGCTATCCACGTGTGTCCCTGCATATGCATCAGGGCTCACCTACCCAAATTGCTGAAGCGGTTTCTAAAGGCAATGCTGACTTTGCTATTGCCACCGAAGCGCTGCATCTCTACGACGACCTGATTATGCTGCCGTGTTATCACTGGAACCGCGCAATAGTGGTGACGCCGGACCATCCGCTGGCGGGGAAAGCGCAGGTGACGATTGAGGAGCTGGCCGAGTTCCCTCTGGTGACTTACACCTTCGGCTTTACCGGACGTTCTGAGCTGGATACCGCGTTTAATCGTGCGGGACTGACGCCACGTATTGTCTTTACCGCCACCGATGCGGATGTCATCAAGACCTATGTCCGTTTAGGATTAGGGGTGGAGTGATTGCCAGCATGGCGGTGGACCCGGTTTCCGATCCGGATTTAGTCCGCATTGAAGCATCAGAGATATTTACCAATAGCACCACGAAGATTGGTTTCAGACGCAGTACCTTCCTGCGTAGTTATATGTATGATTTTATTCAGCGTTTTGCTCCGCATCTGACCCGCGATGTCGTGGATACCGCAGTCGCCTTGCGCTCCAATGAAGATATTGAAGCCATGTTCCGTGATATCAAGTTACCTTTCAAGTGATCCGCTAAGTCATTATTTTTCGGGGTGCCTGACTGGCACCCTCAGTTTTTTCCTTACTTAGCGCCAGCCGTAGCTCAAAAATTTTCATTATTTTTTTGTAAATGAAACATCGGTCACATGTTTTTTCATTGTTAGTTCTTAAATGCGAATTAGTACACATTTTTTACTTTACCGCTTTGCGAGATCCCAGGAATATTCCCATACTCCAGTTAAGAGTTGATGGGGAAGGGCTTTTTAGCTGGTCCGGTAAATTAAGGTTTAATTAAGATTGGATCTAATTTTGATTTAACCAAATTTACAATGTAACTATTTAATTAATAGTTTGCTTAGTTATTAAATTTATCTCATCAGTTTCTGACATTTTGATAAATAGCATTAATCGTTGTGCTCAATAAAAATAACTGGATTTTTGGTCTTAACGCGTTTAGGATTCGTCCTAAATCTTAATCGATGTCATCAATCGTTTTATTGAGAGTGATTATCAAAAACTATGGCTACGAGATTAACTGTACAACCGGATTTCCGGGCTAAAAGCACCAAGGTTGAGCGTTCAGGTAACATCCGTCGCAAAGCCTGGTTGACTGTCTTCGCTGCATCAGCCTTGTTCTGGGTAGTGGTGGCACTAATGATTTGGCGTATGTGGGGTTAAGCCATGTGGGCAAATACACTCAGCAGTAAATCTTCAGTTTCTGCACGTCAGCCCAACACACCTGTGTGTAAAGCAAAAGATGCTGCCAGCACGGAACAGGAAGTGGCAATCCCTTCATCGTGGGAACTGAGTGAAAAGCAGCGTCACTTTATTGAATCATTCATGGATCCGAAGTCCAAATAACGCAGGTCTGCGTTCTGCTCTTTTTATATCAACGAGTAGTCCTTCTTTTCCGGGTTATCCGGCGGGCAACTTTAAAGCCCCTCTTTTAACACTCAGCATATAAAAACGGTGTCATCAGCTCTGGCTGAGGACGTTATCCCTTTTTACCCGGAATCCGGGAGGGAGTGACTCTATGAATGCAACAACAACAATGTCATGGTTCAGCATATATGCCTTTTCATTCCTTTTTTGGGCCGCTGCTGTGTGGATGATAATGTAATCCAATAACTCAAATTGTTTCTCATTTTAAATGCCTCGACCCATCGTCGGGGCATTTTTGTTTGTCGTTAAATACATAGCTCAATGTGTCAATTCGTGTTGTTATCAAAACGTTAACGAAAATGTGGTCTATCTTTAAGCTAAACCTTGTGGTTACTGAGGTTAAGAGTGTCATTATTAAGGAGGAGCTATGTCGACGTTACGCGAGCAGAGTCAGGAGACGCTGAAAGTTGGTAAAAATACCTGGCAATATTTACAGCCTGCAAAAAGCATCCCACCAGTTAGGCAATATCGATCGTCTACCCAAATCAATGAAAGTTCTGCTGGAAAATCTGCTGCGCTGGCAGGATGAAGACTCAGTAACGGCAGAAGACATTCAGGCGCTGGTGGCATGGCAAAAAGATGCACATGCCGATCGTGAGATAGCTTATCGCCCGGCGCGGGTACTGATGCAGGACTTTACCGGCGTACCGGCAGTGGTCGATTTGGCGGCAATGCGTGAAGCAGTAAAACGTCTCGGCGGCGATGTTGCAAAGGTGAACCCGCTGTCGCCTGTCGATCTGGTGATTGACCACTCGGTCACGGTTGACCACTTTGGTGACGATGAGGCTTTTGAGGAAAACGTCCGGTTAGAGATGGAACGTAACCATGAGCGTTATGTTTTCCTGCGCTGGGGGCAAAAAGCCTTTAATCGGTTTCGCGTCGTGCCACCGGCACCGGCATTTGCCATCAGGTGAATCTTGAGTATCTCGGTAAATCCATCTGGCATGAAAACGTGGACGGTACGGATGTGGCCTACCCCGACACGCTGGTTGGTACTGATTCTCACACCACTATGATTAATGCACTCGGTGTGCTGGGCTGGGGAGTAGGGGGTATCGAAGCAGAAGCGGCCATGCTCGGACAGCCAGTTTCAATGCTGATCCCGGATGTAGTGGGCTTTAAACTTACCGGGAAATTACGTCCCGGCATCACCGCAACTGACCTGGTCTTAACCGTCACGCAGATGCTGCGTAAGCATGGCGTGGTAGGTAAATTCGTCGAATTTTATGGTGATGGATTGGCAGATCTGCCGCTGGCTGACCGCGCCACCATTGCGAATATGTCACCGGAATACGGTGCAACCTGTGGTTTCTTCCCGATTGATGATGTCACCCTGAGTTATATGACGTTGACTGGCCGCGATAGTGTGCAGGTGCAACTGGTGGAGGCCTACGCTAAAGCGCAGGGAATGTGGCGTAACCCCGGTGATGAGCCCGTATTTACCAGCACCCTGGCGCTGGATATGAATGATGTTGAATCCAGCCTCGCCGGTCCAAAACGTCCACAGGACCGTGTTTCGCTGGGTGATGTCCCTGCGGCTTTCGCCGCCAGTAATGAACTGGAACTCAACCAGGCACAGAAACCACATAAAAGCGTCAGTTATCGCGACAGCGAAACCGGTGACAGCTATCAGCTGGATGATGGGGCGGTGGTGATCTCGGCGATTACCTCCTGCACCAATACCTCAAATCCCAGCGTACTGATGGCGGCGGGATTACTGGCGAAAAAAGCCGTGGAAAAAGGGCTGATGCGCAAACCCTGGGTGAAGGCATCGCTGGCACCCGTTCTAAAGTGGTTTCTGATTATCTGGCTGTCGCGCAACTGACTCCTTACCTCGACGAACTGGGATTCAATCTGGTCGGCTACGGTTGTACTACCTGTATCGGTAACTCGGGACCGTTACCGGATAGTATCGAGAGCGCGATCAAAGAGGGCGATTTGACCGTCGGCGCAGTGCTTTCCGGTAATCGTAACTTCGAGGGCCGCATCCATCCCTGGTAAAAACCAACTGGCTGGCTTCGCCACCGCTGGTGGTGGCTTATGCTCTCGCGGGTAATATGAAGGTTAATTTGCAGAGCGATCCGATCGGCCAGGATCAACGCGGCCATGATGTTTATCTGAAGAAATCTGGCCGTCACCGGAAGAAATTGCCGAGGCAGTACAAAAGGTGACCAGTGATATGTTCCACAAAGAGTATGCCGAAGTATTTGATGGCACACCGGAATGGCAACAAATCAAAGTGAGTGAAGCAGCCACCTATAACTGGGATGAAGGTTCAACTTATATCCGGTTGTCACCGTTTTTTGACGATATGGAAAAAACACCAAAACCGGTGCAGGACATCACCGGTGCGCGCATTCTGGCGATGCTCGGTGATTCAGTCACCACCGACCACATCTCTCCGGCCGGCAGTATCAAGGCAGAAAGTCCGGCGGGGCGTTATTTGCTGGCACATGGTGTGGAGCGCAACGACTTCAACTCCTATGGATCGCGTCGTGGTAACCACGAAGTGATGATGCGCGGCACCTTTGCCAATATTCGTATTCGTAATGAGATGGTCCCTGGCGTGGAAGGGGGCTATACCAGACATTTCCCCAGCAATGAACAACTGGCGATTTACGATGCTGCCATGAAGTATCAGCAGGAGGGGATACCGCTGGCGGTGATTGCGGGCAAAGAGTACGGCTCCGGCTCAAGTCGCGACTGGGCGGCCAAAGGCCCGCGCTTACAAGGCGTGCGCGTGGTGATTGCCGAGTCGTTTGAGCGTATCCATCGTTCAAACCTGATTGGTATGGGATTCTGCCGCTGGAATTTCCTCAGGGGGGTCACGCGTAAAACGCTGCAACTGACCGGTGAGGAGCATATTGATGTGGCAAACCTGGCACAGCTCAAACCGGATGTACCGTCAACGTGACCCTGACTCGCGCCGATGGCAGCCGCGAGACGCTGGAGACGCGCTGTCGAATTGATACGGGGAATGAACTGACCTATTACCAGAACGATGGCATTCTGCATTACGTAATTCGTAACATGCTGAACTAAGAAAAAGCCGGGAGTATCCGGCTTTTTTATTACGACTTCGGCAACAGATGCCCATTTTTTTCCGCTTTGGTATCGAGGTAATGGGCATTCTTTGGATTGCGGCCAACGATTAACGGCACGCGCTCAACAATATTGATGCCAGCTTCGCTGAGGATTTCCACTTTGCGCGGGTTATTGGTCAGCAAGCGCACTTCATTGACACCCAGCAGTTTGAACATATCAGCGCATAAC
>JAIWYO010003097.1:0-10622 GCA_020631735.1 Saccharum officinarum | reverse complement strand
GGCAAACCATGGTCATTACAAAGGTTTTCACGCAAAGACAGCACCCGCACACCGGCACTGGCATAGCTTTGCAGCAGTTTATCCACTGCCGCTTCCGGGTACTGGAAGAGTTTGGTGCGTGCCGTGCTCAATGGCGGGGTATCCCAGCGACCCAGCCAGTCGCTCAGTTCACGGCGAATCGGGATATTACGGTTGTTGCTGTAGCGCAGAGGATCGATATCCAGCGATGGGGCATCCTCAATGATGGTGACTTTCTTCCCGGCCTGTTGCAGTGCCGCCACCACCTTATCCATACCGAATTTTAACGCCTCCAGATTGCTTTTTTCCGGATGCGCCAGCTCGCGGAAACCGGAGCCTGGCAGGATGCTCATGCCGGATGCCCAGTAGGCGCTGATCACCACTTCATCAATCTTGTCACTCAGCACCATTTTCAGTACCTCACGATTAAAATCGACGCACTGCTGGGCATGGGCGGGTTCCTGAACTACCACCCGCGTCGCATCAATCAAAAACGGACAGGAGGCTTTTGTTAGCTGAAAACAGCGGCTTGTGCTGGCGCAATGCATAACCCGCGACCGGGGTGCGCAGCGCGGCGGCATGGCTATCGCCGATTAAGGCAATACCGGGCTGATCGGTGTCCGGATGGCACTGCGCATTCAATGACGGGAAATTGGCGCCGTAGTCCAGCAGGCATGGGTTGCGCTGCGCCGAAATTTTCCACGACTCACCGTTGACCACCTGTTCGCTGACGCGATACTTCAGGCCGCCGGTTTGCCACAGGATCACCATCGCACCGGCGGCCAGCAGTGAGGAGGCACAGTAAACCGGGATCACCAGGCGGGTGGCACGTTGCGGATGACGGAAAGGTTGCTCGACAAAGCGCCAGGAGATCCAGGCAATCAGCAACGCCAGGGCGCTAATCGCCAGACCCTGCCAGACCGTTAACGGATGATCGCTACAAATGCGCGCCAGGCTGAGCAGCGGCCAGTGCCATAAATACCAGGAGTAGGAGACGGTGCCGATAAAAGCGCATCACGCGTTTTCCAGCAGCAGCTGGTTCAGGCGACCGCGCGCGCCGATCATCAGGCAACCTGCCGCCACCGGAATCATGGCCAGCCAGCCGGGGAAGTCACTGTTGTTGGCCAGCAGCATGGCGGAGGCCACAATCAGCAGCCAGCCGAGCAGATTACACCCGTTGGCGGCGCGCCCTTGTATTGGCTGTGGTTGCCACAGTGCCAGCAGCACCCCGGCACCTAGCTCCCAGGCGCGGGTCGGCAGCAGATAGAACGCGCGGGTACTGTTAACCGGGGTCATCCACAGGCAGGCGATTAGCGAGGCGATGCTGATCACCAGAATCACCCCTGGCATGGAGCGTCTGAAGCGTGCGGTCAGCAGCAAAATAAAGGGCAACACCACGTAGAACTGTTCTTCGATGCCGAGTGACCAGGTCATCAGCAGCGGGTTTAAATCGGAATCGGTGCTGAAGTAGTCGCCACTTTTCATCAGCAGCATATTGGGCACGGAAATAAACACCGCCACGCTGTATTTTGCCAGCTGACTGAATTCGAGAGGGGAAAGCAGGAGGTAGCCGAGTAATAGCAGGATCGCCATCATAAAAAACAATGCCGGGGCAATGCGTCGTATACGTCGTAAGTAGAATTGATAAAAGGAGAAACGCGCTTCGGTTATTTCCCGACTGATAATGCCACCAATTAAAAAGCCAGAAATAACAAAGAAAATATCTACGCCAATAAAACCACCGGGCAGGAAGGTCACACCTGAATGGAACAACACCACTGATAAGATCGCGACGGCGCGCAGGCCGTCAATATCCGCGCGATAACCGAAATTACCCGATTTGGTCATAAGGCCACCCGTTGCTCTTAAATATCCTGACGCCTGAGGCGAAAAAAATAAATCGGCGCATCCTGTCGCCGAAAAACAAGGGTAAAAAATAATGAATCAAGGATGATTGACGTTAAAGGTTAACGCGAGGTAAACGGAATGCGTACCTCTGACGGAAAATATAGATAATTCTCAGACGACCCTGGCGAATTACTCACACAATCTAAATGATTGTCTTTTTTATCTGATAAGCCGTGTGAGTATAAATAATGGGTTATTGTGGGTAATTGACCGGGATTATCGCCTGTTTATCCAGCGCCTGGCTGAAGGTATTCAGTGTCGATTGATAAGGACACAAGGTGCCGACATCGGTAATTCGACAGTTTTTCTCATGCCACTCCTCGCGCAGCAACGGATGGCGATCGTCTACCGGGCTAAGTGCCGCAGATCATCCAGACTTTGTGCCTGGAAGTAGATATGTAAAAAACGCTCGCCAGTTTGCGTATCACGCCAGCGTTCGAACACCAGGCTACTGCCGGTGGAACATTGCCACGGGAATACCCCGGCAACTGCCAGCTGAAGTTCATCAGCGTTCGCACACGAGCAATATTGGTATCGTGCGCCACCAATAGCAGCCAGCGGGTAGCCGGTGACGCGTGCTGTGCCGGGCCGACACCCTGTTCCAGCCCTTTAATGATGGCATCCAGCAAAATCGATCCACGGCGCTGTGCCAGATAAGGGACGTCGTTGCTGAGATCATAGCTGGCGGTCAAAATCGGTAACAGTGCGGTGATCTGGCTGGAGGCGGTGATATTGCCCCATGCCAGCTGGCTGAGCGGCAGGTTTCGCTCCAGCCCAGCCGCAGAGTTTCCACCATACTGGCCAGCACGCTCAGGCCCTGTACATAAGTGTGTCCTTTTTTGGTTTGTTTCAGCTGCCACGGGCGATCAAACTGGGCGCAGTCGTTACCGGCGCACAAACCGCCTGTTTAAAGCAGCTGCACAGCGGGTTGCAGCTGCTGTTGCAGTGCCGCCAGATCACCGGCTTTAGCCACCATCGCGGCATATTCCCTGGAGGGATCGAGGTCAGCAAAGGGCAAATCCTCCGACTGGAACAGTGGGTCTATATCGCCATCAACATGATGTATCGCGACCCCACAGCCAGGAAATGCACCATCAACCAGCGCCTGTGCGGTGGCGCGCGTGCGCTGTTTGGGGCTGGCACGCACGTAAATTTCGTCGCCAGCAGGACAGCCCTGGGTCAGCAGACCGAGCTGTCGATAATGCTCGCCTTCCCAACGACCTTTGTTCACCACTGCGGCGTAACCGTGTCCGGTCAGTTCACCGTCGGCAGTGACCCAGCGTGTCCAGGGGCGATCGGTTGCCGCTTCGATCTCTTTACGATTGCGGGAGTGGGGGGACGCACGCCGTGTCGGCTGAGCTCCACTACTTTTTCCAGCTGATAGTGATCGGCAGCCTGACTGCTACCGATCAACAGCCACAGCGCACTGACCAGCAGCAAAGACGAACGCATGGACATCGGTGAATCCTTTTATAAGCGGGCAGAGGAGGCTGGTAGCAGCGCTTTCAGCTGTGGATAGAGCGTCGCATTGGTCAGCAGCACCGGATTGCCGTTTTTCAGCCCGTCGTTGTGCAGATAATCATTGGTGACGCCGCCTGCTTCACGCATCAGGACGATGCCTGGCAAACCGTCCCACGGGTGCATATGGGCTTCGAAATAGCCGATCAGACGCCCGGCAGCGGCCCAGGCGCTCATCAGCGCACCCGAACCGGTACGGATAAACATGCCACCCTGTTGCAGCAGGGCAGAAATAAAGTTTGTAAGAGGTTCTGGCGGCTGGCTGTTGGAGCTGCTGATACCAGCACCCCCTGATCCAGCTGCCGGGCGCTATGTACCTGGATACGTTTGTCATTAACCCAGGCACCTTTGCCGCGGCAGGCATGAAACAATTCGTGATGATTGGGATCGCACACCACGCCAATCACCGCTTCATTTTCACACACGATGGCCAGCGACACGCACCAGTTATGCAGACCATTAATAAAACAGCTGGTGCCATCGATCGGATCCACCACCCAGATAAAGCGCGCACCTTCCGTCTCGCCGCCGCTTTCTTCGCCCAGCACCGCGTCTTCGGGAAAACGCTCGGCAATCAGAGATTTAATCAGCTGTTCCACATTGCGATCGGCTTCACTGACCACATCCTGGAGGTCCTTCTTATGCTCAATCACCAGTTGGTGGCGCTGCTGATACCAGGAAAGCGCGCGACTGGCGGCAGCTTTGGCGACATCACAGGCATAGTGATAACGCGCGTCAAGTTCAGTAAGTGATGCTGATGACATCTTTCCCTCTTATGATTTGCGACAGGCGAACCAGGTTAAATCGCCCGGACAGGCGAATTGGCTGTGTGATCCAGGTAACGAAAGTTAAGAAAGGCTTCATTAAGCCGCAGATAAAAGCGGCTGGCAAGAGGGGCGATGGATTCGAAATGCGTTATAGCTGTTGCGTGCGTGCCAGCGCCATCAGACGCGGATAGAACTGAAAGAACTGTTGCTCCAGCCCGGCATAGTGTTCAACGAAATCCTGATATGAATCGCGCAGTGCTTTGAGGCGCGGGCGGCGCAGTGCCATGCCATTCAGTACCCGCGCCAGACGCGCAGGTTCAGCATAATGTTTCAAACCAGCGATCGCGCCACATCACATCATTCAGCTCGATAAACCCTTCCGGTGTGCCGTTCAACTGAGGAACAATGTCCCGTTCGGCATCGGCGGTAAAGGCCACCAGCGATTGCTCTGGATGTATTTTATCCCAGTGACGTGCCAGGAAATGGTCCCAGATAACGTCCAGCGTAATCGGCGCGACACGTCGGGTTTCGGCACGGAACCACTGACGCGCTTCGCGTACTTCCGGCAAATTATCGGTCATGATGTCGAGACGCCGGTGCAGCATGATGCCATCGGCAACCGGGGTCGGCCAGTCCTCATGCGGGTTACCGCGCACAAAGTCGGCCATTAAGTTACCGAGCAGTGAGCTGTCAGCCAGATGGGCCAGATGAAGGTGAGCAAGAAAGTTCATGGCGCATTATAGCCAGAATCAACGAGACGCAGCCAGTTGTTCAGAATTAGTCGCTTTTCCGCTAAACTATGCCGCCTGTTTTTAGTCCTGAAGAAGTGAAGTATGCGTGTAGCCGATTTTGCCTTTGAGTTGCCGGAATCTTTGATCGCCCATTATCCCCAGGCGCAGCGTAGCGGTTGCCGTCTGTTGTCGCTGGATGGCCCGAGCGGCGCGCTCAGCCACGGTGTGTTTACCGATGTACTGGATAAACTCAATCCGGGGGATCTGTTGGTTTTCAACAACACCCGCGTCATTCCCGCGCGCGTTTTTGGTCGCAAGGCCAGCGGCGGCAAAATCGAAATGCTGGTGGAGCGCATGCTGGATGACAAACGCGTGCTGGCGCATGTGCGTGCTTCAAAAGCACCGAAGCCGGGTACCGAATTGTTGCTGGGCGATGATGAAAGCGTCAAAGCCACCATGGTCGCGCGTCATGATGCGTTGTTCGAGATCGTGTTTGAAGACGACCGTGCGGTGCTGGATATCCTGAATAGCGTCGGCCATATGCCGTTGCCGCCTTATATTGATCGTCCGGATGAAGATGCCGATCGTGAGTTGTACCAGACAGTGTACAGCGCGCGTCCGGGTGCGGTGGCCGCGCCGACAGCGGGCCTGCACTTTGACGAGCCTTTACTGGAGGCGCTGAAGCCAAAGGCGTCGAAATGGCCTTTGTCACGCTGCACGTGGGGGCGGGCACATTCCAGCCGGTGCGGGTGGAAACCATCGAAGATCACACCATGCACGCGGAATACGCCGAAGTGCCGCAGGACGTGGTGGATGCGGTACTGGCCTGTAAAGCACGGGGTAATAAAGTGGTCGCGGTTGGCACCACCTCGGTGCGGTCGCTGGAAAGTGCAGCGCAGGCAAGCAAAGATGCGCTGATTGCACCGTTCTTCGATGATACCCAGATTTTTATCTATCCCGGTTATCAGTACCAGGTGATTGATGCCTCATCACCAATTTCCATCTGCCGGAATCTACCCTGATTATGCTGGTATCGGCGTTTGCGGTTATCAGCACACCATGGCGGCCTATCATGCGGCGGTCACGGAGCAGTACCGTTTCTTTAGCTACGGGGATGCCATGTTCATCACCCGTAATATGAATGCACCTGACGAAAACGTCGGGGTTTAAAAATCAGACTGTCTCTCTGATGAGGTCATTGTGAAATTTGAGTTAGATACTACCGACGGGCGCGCACGCCGTGGCCGTCTGGTTTTTGATCGTGGCGTGGTGGAAACCCCGGCATTTATGCCAGTGGGCACCTATGGCACAGTAAAAGGCATGACGCCGGAAGAAGTCCAGGATACGGGTGCACAGATTATCCTCGGCAATACTTTCCACCTCTGGCTGCGCCCAGGGCAGGAAATCATGAAGCTGCATGGCGATCTACATGATTTCATGCAGTGGAAAGGACCTATCCTTACCGATTCGGGCGGTTTCCAGGTGTTCAGCCTGGGTGATATCCGTAAGATCACCGAAGCCGGTGTGCATTTCCGCAACCGATCAATGGCGATCCGATTTTCCTCGATCCGGAAAAGTCGATGGAGATTCAGTTCGACCTCGGTTCCGATATCGTCATGATCTTCGATGAATGTACGCCTTACCCGGCCGACTGGGACTACGCGAAGCGCTCAATGGAGATGTCGCTGCGCTGGGCAAAACGCAGCCGCGACCGCTTTGACTCACTTGGCAACAAAATGCGCTGTTTGGCATCATTCAGGGCAGTGTTTACGAAGATTTACGTGATGTCTCCGTCAAAGGTCTGGTAGAGATTGGCTTTGATGGGTACGCTGTGGGCGGCCTGGCGGTGGGTGAACCAAAAGAAGACATGCACCGCATCCTGGAACACGTCTGTCCGCAAATTCCGCACGACAAACCGCGTTATTTGATGGGCGTTGGCAAGCCGGAAGATCTGGTGGAAGGCGTTCGTCGCGGTATCGATATGTTTGACTGCGTTATGCCGACGCGTAACGCGCGTAACGGTCATCTGTTCGTCACCGATGGCGTGGTGAAAATCCGTAATGCGAAGCATAAAGATGATACCTCGCCACTCGATGCCGAGTGTGATTGTTACACCTGTCGCAATTACAGCCGTGCATACTTGCATCATCTCGATCGCTGTAACGAAATACTGGGCGCACGTCTGAACACCATCCACAATCTGCGCTATTACCAGCGCCTGATGGCGGGTTTACGCAAGGCTATCGAAGAGGGTAAATTAGAGCACTTTGTTAGCGAGTTCTATCAACGGACGGGCAAAGCGGTTCCACCGTTAAACGTCTGATAATTCATCAATGAGGGAAATTTAATGAGCTTTTTCATTTCTGACGCTGTGGCTGCAGCAGGCGCACCGTCTCAGGGAAGTCCTTATTCTCTGGTGATCATGCTGGTGGTCTTTGGTCTGATCTTTTACTTCATGATTTCTGCGTCCGCAGCAGAAGCGTTCGAAAGATCACAAGAAATTGATGGATTCCATCTCCAAAGGGGATGAAGTGCTGACCAGCGGTGGTTTAGTGGGTCGCGTGACCAAAGTGGCAGAAACTGGCTACATCTCTATCGCCCTGAACGACACCACTGAAGTAGTGATTAAACGTGATTTCGTGGCTGCCGTTCTGCCGAAAGGCACCATGAAGGCGCTGTAATTTTTTCTTCCCGAAGGAAACTGCCGTGTTTAAACCGTTATCCTTTGTGGAAGTACATCATGCTGGTCGTCGTGATTCTCGTCGGCCTGCTCTATGCGCTTCCCAACCTTTATGGTGAGGATCCGGCCGTTCAAATCACTGGTGCGCGCGGTGGCGCCGCCAGTGAGCAAACGTTGGATCAGATCCAGACTGCATTACAAAAAAGATAATATTCAGAGCAAATCCCTCGTTCTGGAAAATGGCGCGATTCTTGCGCGCTTTGCTAATACGGATGTGCAGCTGCGCGCCCGTGAAGCGATTACCAATGTGCTTGGCGAGAACTACGTTGTTGCGCTCAACCTGGCTCCGGCTACCCCGCGCTGGCTGAGCATGCTGTCCGCAGAACCGATGAAACTCGGTCTTGATCTGCGCGGCGGCGTACACTTCCTGATGGAAGTGGATATGGATACCGCTCTGGGCAAACTGCAGGAGCAGAACGCCGACGGCCTGCGCAGTGACCTGCGTGATAAAGGCATCCCCTACGTTACCGTGAATAAAATCGCGAACTATGGCGTGGAAATCCGTTTCCGTGACGGCACCAGCCGTGATGCGGCCATCAGCTACCTGTCTTCGCGTCACCGTGATCTGGTGATCTCAAGCCAGGGGAGCGATACCCTGCGTGCGGTGATGACCGATGCTCGCCTGAGCGAAGCGCGTGAGTATGCGGTTCAGCAGAACATCAATATCCTGCGTAACCGTGTTAACCAACTCGGCGTAGCCGAACCGCTGGTGCAGCGTCAGGGTTCTGACCGCATTGTGGTTGAGTTGCCAGGTATTCAGGATACGGCGCGTGCCAAAGAGATTCTGGGTGCAACCGCAACCCTCGAATTCCGTCTGGTTAACACCACCGTTGACCCGAGCGCTGCGGCCAGCGGCCGTGTTTCCGGGTGACTCTGAAGTGAAAATGACGCGTGATGGTCAGCCGGTTGTGCTGTACAAACGCGTGATTCTGACTGGTGACCACATCACGGATTCCACGTCGAGCATGGATGAGTACAACCAGCCGCAGGTGAACATTTCACTGGATGGCGCAGGCGGTAACATCATGTCTAACTTCACCAAGGACAACATCGGTAAGCCGATGGCGACCTTGTTCGTGGAGTACAAGGACAGTGGTAAGAAGATGCCAACGGTCGTGCGATTCTGGTGAAACAGGAAGAAGTGATTAACGTGGCGAACATCCAGTCGCGCCTCGGTAACAGCTTCCGTATCACCGGCATCAGCAACCCGAACGAAGCTCGTCAGCTGTCGCTGCTGCTGCGTGCCGGTGCGCTGATTGCGCCGATTCAGATTGTGGAAGAGCGTACTATCGGCCCAACTATGGGTCAGCAGAACATCACACAAGGTCTCGAAGCCTGCCTGTGGGGTCTGAATCGCCTCCATCATCTTTATGGTGGTGTTCTATAAGAAATTCGGTCTGATCGCCACCAGTGCTCTGCTGTGTAACCTGGTGCTGATTGTCGGCATCATGTCACTGCTGCCGGGGGGCCACGCTCACCATGCCGGGTATTGCCTGGTATCGTGCTGACGCTGGCGGTAGCGGTGGATGCGAACGTACTGATTAACGAACGTATTAAAGAAGAGTTGCGTAACGGGCGTTCCGTGCAGCAGGCGATTCATGAGGGGTACAAAGGTGGCCTTCTCCAGTATCGTCGATGCTAACGTGACCACGCTGATTAAAGTCATCATTCTTTATGCGGTCGGTACCGGTTCAATCAAAGGTTTTGCGATCACCACGGCTATCGGTATCGCCACCTCCATGTTTACCGCTATCGTCGGCACCCGTGCCATCGTTAACCTGGTGTACGGCGGCAAACGCATCAACAAGCTGTTCTATCTAAGGAGTGCGTTGTGGCACAGGAATACAGTATTGAACAGCTGAACCATGGGCGTAAGGTCGTTGACTTTATGCGCTGGGACACGCTGGCCTTTATCATCTCCGGTCTGCTGATTCTGGCGTCTATCGCCATCGTCAGCGTGCGAGGCTTCAACTGGGCCTCGATTTTACCGGCGGACGGTGATTGAGATTCAACCTGGGAAAAACCAGCCGAGCTGGATACCCTGCGCGTTGCGCTGGTGAAAGCAGGCTTCCAGGAACCCCTGGTGCAGAACTTTGGCAGCAGCCGTGACGTGATGGTACGCATGGCTCCGGTTCAGGGCCCGGCGGGTCAGGAACTGGGCAACAAAGTGGTGTCGGTGATTAACGAAAACCGCACAGCAGAACGCCACCGTGAAGCGTATCGAGTTCGTTGGCCCGAGGTGTGGGCAGCGATCTGGCGCAGGCGGGCGATGGCACTGATGTCGGCACTGATTGCGATTCTGATCTATATCGGTATTTCGTTTTGAGTGGCGTCTGGCACTGGGTACCGTGCTGGGCGCTGGCGCACGACGTGATCATCACCTGCGGCATTTTGTCGCTGGCACATATCGAGATCGACCTGACTATCGTCGCGTCGCTGATGTCGGTGATTGGTTACTCGCTCAACGA
The DNA here is from genome assembly GCA_020631735.1 of Saccharum officinarum. Classification (NCBI taxonomy): domain Eukaryota; kingdom Viridiplantae; phylum Streptophyta; class Magnoliopsida; order Poales; family Poaceae; genus Saccharum; species Saccharum officinarum. The sequence goes on along the minus strand of JAIWYO010003097.1, from coordinate 472 downwards.
TAAAATCGTGGTTTCCGACCGTATTCGTGAGAACTTCCGTAAGATCCGTCGCGGTTCTTCTTACGATATCACCAACGTGTCGCTGACCCAGACGCTGAGCCGTACTCTGATCACCTCGCTGACCACGCTGGCGATGATCCTGATCCTGTTCATCTTTGGTGGTGCGCTGCTGAGAGGCTTCTCGCTGACCATGTTGATTGGTGTGACCATTGGTACCATCTCATCAATCTATGTCTCTTCAGCGCTGGCGCTGAACTGGGCATGAAGCGTGAACATATGCTGGTGCAGAAAGTGGAGAAAGAGGGCGCCGATCAGCCTTCGATCATGCCGTAACTGTCAATCAGAACGATCACGGGCTGCCTAAGGGCGGCCCGTTTTTTTATATTCAATCAGCCAAACTCACTGGCGATCAGGGTGTCGTTGCGCTGGTCACATTCATGAACACGGATATAGCCGAGCTGTTCAGGAGACA
>JAIWYO010003095.1:0-20472 GCA_020631735.1 Saccharum officinarum | reverse complement strand
CACATGACCAATGTCACATAGGAGATCCATCGGGTGCGTCAAAATGATTTCTGATCCTATGTTACGTTCGGCGCAAACCGTGCATCTATCTTGCGTCAAGATTAGCACTATCTCCAAAGAGACCAAAACGAGCATCCACTTGAGCCTCTTCAGCAAGGAGTACTATCGGGTGTGTCTAAAATGATTTTCGAGCTTGTGGTACGTTCGGCGCAAACAGTGCAACTATCTTGCATCAAGATTGGCACTATCTCCAAATAGACTTAAACAAGTAACCACTTGAGCCTCGTCACCTAGAAGTACCATCGAGCGCATATAAAACGATTTCCAAGCCTATGGAACATTCGACGCAAACCATGCACCAATCTCGCATCAAGATTAGCACTGTCTCCAAACAGACCAAAACGAGCGTCCACTTAAGCCAGTTCACCTAGGAGTACCATCGGGTGCGTCCAAAACGATTTCTAAGCCTATGGTACGTTCGGCGCAAACCATGCACCTATCTTGCGTCAAGATTAGCACTATCTCAAAACATACCAAAACGAGCATCCGCTTGAGCCACGTCACCTAGGAGTACCATCGGTGCGTCCAAAACAATTTCTGTGTCTATGGTATGTTCAACGGAAACCGTGCACCTATCTTGCGTCAAGATTTGCACTATTCTCAAAACATACCAAAACGAGCATCCGCTTGAGCCATGTCACCTAGGAGTACCATCGTGTGCGTCCAAAACGATTTCTGTGTCTATGGTACGTTTGGCGCAAATCATGCTCCTATCTTGCACTGACACTACCACTGTCTCCAAATGGACTGAAATGAGATTTCACATGACCAATGTCACATAGGAGATCCATCGGGTGCGTCTAAAATGATTTCTGACCCTATGTTACGTTCGGCACAAACCGTGCATCTATCTTACGTCAAGATTAGCACTATCTCCAAAGAGACCAAAACGAGCATCCACTTGAGCCTCTTCAGCAAGGAGTACCATCGGGTGTGTCTGAAATGATTTTCAAGCTTGTGGTACGTTCGGCGCAAACCGTGCACCTATCTTGCATCAAGATTGGCACTATCTCCAAATAGACTAAAACAAGTAACCACTTGAGCCTCGTCACCTAGAAGTACCATCGAGTGCATCCCAAAATGATTTCTGAGCTACGTTTGCCGCAAACCGTGCACCTATCTTGCATTGACTCTAACAGTGTCTCCAAATAGATTGAAACGAGTTCCACATGACCAGTCACCTAGGAGATCCATCAGGTTGCGTCTTAAAAATGATTTCTGACCTGTGGGACGTTAGGCGCAAACCGTGCACCATCTTGTCAAGATTAACTTTATGTCCAAACAGACCAAAACGAGCATCCATGTGTGCCTCGTCACCTAGGAGTACCATCAGGTGCGTCCAAAACGATTTTCGAGCCTATGGTACGTTCGACGCAAACGTTCGGCGCAAACCGTGCATCTATCTTGCGTCAAGATTAGCACTATCTCAAAAGAGACCAAAACGAGCATCCAATTTAGCCTCTTCAGCAAGGAGTACCATCGGGTGTGTCTAAAATGATTTTCGAGCTTGTGGTACGTTCGGCGCAAACAGTGTAACTATCTTGCATCAAGATTGGCACTATCTCCAAATAGACTTAAACAAGTAACCACTTGAGCCTCGTCACCTTGAAGTACCATCGAGTGCATCCCAAAATGATTTCTGAGCTACGTTTGGCGCAAACCGTGCAACTATCTTGCACTGACTCTAACAGTGTCTCAAATGGATTGAAACGAGATTGACATGACCAGTGCACCAAGGAGATCATCAGGTGCATCCAAATGATTTCTGAGCCTATGGACGTTAGGCGCAAAACCGTGCACCTATCTTGCGTCAAGATTAGCACTATCTCAAAACATACCAAAACGAGCATCCGCTTGAGCCACGTCACCTAGGAGTACCATCGGGTGCGTCCAAAACAATTTCTGCGTCTATGGTATGTTCAACGGAAACCGTGCACCTATCTTGCGTCAAGATTTGCACTATCTCAAAACATACCAAAACGAGCATCCGCTTGAGCCATGTCACCTAGGAGTACCATCAGGTGCGTCCAAAATTATTTTTGTGCCTATGGTATGTTTGGCGCAAACAGTGCACCTATCTTGCACTAACAGTACCATATCTCCAAATGGATTGAAACGAGATCCAATGACCAATGTCACCTAGGAGATCCATCGGGTGCATCCAAAATGATTTCTGAGCCTATGGTACGTTCGGCGCAAACCGTGCACCTATATTGCGTCAAGGTTAGCACTATCTCCAAACATACCAAAATGACCATCCACTTGAGCCTCGTCACCTAGGAGTACCATCGGGTGCGTCTAAAACGATTTCTGAGCCTATGGTATGTTCAATGGAAACCGTGCACCTATCTTGCGTCAAGATTTGCACTATCTCAAAACATACCAAAACGAGCATCTGCTTGAGCCATGTCACCAAAGAGTACCATTGGGTGCGTCCAAAACGATTTCTGTGTCTATGGTACGTTTGGCGCAAACCGTGCTCCTATCCTACACTGACACTACCACTGTCTCCAAATGGACTGAAATGAGATTCCACATGACCAATGTCACATAGGAGATCCATCGGGTGCGTCCAAAATGATTTCTGATCCTATGTTACGTTCGGCGCAAACCGTGCATCTATCTTGCGTCAAGATTAGCACTATCTCCAAAGAGACCAAAACGAGCATCCGCCTGAGCCTCTTCAGCAAGGAGTACTATCGGGTGTGTCTAAAATGATTTTCGAGCTTGTGGTACGCTCGGCGCAAACAGTGCAACAATCTTGCATCAAGATTGGCACTATCTCCAAATAGACTTAAACAAGTAACCACTTGAGCCTCGTCACCTAGAAGTACCATCGAGTGCATCCCAAAATGATTTCTGGGCTACGTTTGGTGCAAACCGTGCACCTATCTTGCACTGAATCTAACAATGTCTCCAAATGGATTGAAACGAGATTCCACATGACCAATGTCACCGAGGAGATCCATCAGGCGCATCTAAAATGATTTCTGAGCCTATGGTACGTTCGGCGCAAACCGTGCACCTATCTTGCGTGAAGATCAGCACTATCTCAAAACATACCAAAACGAGCATCCGCTTGAGCCACGTCACCTAGGAGTACCATCGGGTGCGTCCAAAACAATTTCTGTGTCTATGGTATGTTCAACGGAAACCGTGCACCTATCTTGCGTCAAGATTTGCACTATCTCAAAACATAACAAAACGAGCATCCGCTTGAGCCATGTCACCTAGGAGTACCATCGGGTGCGTCCAAAACGATTTCTGTGTCTATGGTACGTTTGGCGCAAATCATGCTCCTATCTTGCACTGACACTACCACTGTCTCCAAATGGACTGAAATGAGATTCCACATGACCAATGTCACATAGGAGATCCATCGGGTGCGTCTAAAATGATTTCTGACCCTATGTTACGTTCAGGACAAACCGTGCATCTATCTTGCGTCAAGATTAGCACTATCTCCAAAGAAACCAAAACGAGCATCCACTTGAGCCTCTTCAGCAAGGAGTTCCATCGGGTGTGTCTGAAATGATTTTCGAGCTTGTGGTATGTTCGGCACAAACCGTGCACCTATCTTGCATCAAGATTGGCACTATCTCCAAATAGACTAAAACAAGTAACCACTTGAGCCTCGTCACCTAGAAGTACCATCGAGTGCATCCCAAAATGATTTCTGAGCTACGTTAGGCGCAAACCGTGCACCTATCTTGTGTCAAGATTAGCTCTATGTCCAAACAGACCAAAATGAGCACCCACATGTGCCTCGTCACCTAGGAGTACCATCAGGTGCGTCCAAAATGATTTTCGAGCCCATGGTATGTTCGATGCAAACCGTGCAACTATCTTGCGTCAAGATTAGCGCTATCTCCAAAGAGACCAAAACGAGCATCCACTTGAGCCTCGTCGCCTAGGAGTACCATTGAGCACATCCAAAATGATTTCTGAGCCTATCCTACGTTCCACGCAAACCGTGCACCTATCTTGTGTCAAGGTTAGCAATATGTCTAACAAAGACCAAAACGAGCTTCCACTTGAGCTTCGTCACCTAGGAGTATCATCGAGCGTGTCTAAAACGATTTCCAAGCCTATGAAACGTTCGACGCAAACCATGCACCAATCTCGCATCAAGATTAGCACTGTCTCCAAACAGACCAAAACGAGCGTCCACTTAAGCCACTTCACCTAGGAGTACCATCAGGTGCGTCCAAAACGATTTTTGTGCCTATGGTATGTTTGGCGCAAACAGTGCAGCTATCTTGCACTAACAGTACCGCGTCTCCAAATGGATTGAAACAAGATTCCAGATGACCAATGTCACCTAGGAGATCCATCGGGCGCATCCAAAATGATTTCTGAGCCTATGGTACGTTCGGCGCAAACCGTGCACCTATCTTGCGTCAAGGTTAGCACTATCTCCAAACAGACCAAAACGACCATCCACTTGAGCCTCGTCACCTAGGAGTACCATCGGGTGCGTCTAAAATGATTTCTGAGCCTATGGTATGTTCAACGGAAACCGTGCACCTATCTTGCGTCAAGATTTGCACTATCTCAAAACATACCAAAACGAGCATCCGCTTGAGCCACGTCACCTAGGAGTACCATCGGGTGCGTCCAAAACGATTTCTGTGTCTATGGTACGTTTGGCGCAAACCGTGCTCCTATCTTGCACTGACACTACCACTGTCTCCAAATGGATTGAAATGAGATTCCACATGACCAATGTCACATAGGAGATCCATCGGGTGCGTCCAAAATGATTCTGACCCTATGTTACGTTCGGCGCAAACCGTGCATCTATCTTGCGTCAAGATTAGCACTATCTCCAAAGAGACCAAAACGAGCATCCACTTGAGCCTCTTCAGCAAGGAGTACCATCGGGTGTGTCTGAAATGATTTTTGAGCTTGTGGTACGTTCGGCGCAAACCGTGCACCTATCTTGCATCAAGATTAGCACTATCTCCAAATAGACTAAAACAAGTAACCACTTGAGCCTCGTCACCTAGAAGTACCATCGAGTGCATCCCAAAATGATTTCTGAGCTACGTTTGGCGCAAACCGTGCACCTATCTTGCACTGACTCTAACAGTGTCTCCAAATGGATTGAAACGAGATTCCACATGACCAATGTCACCGAGGAGATCCATCAGGTGCGTCCAAAATGATTTCTGAGCCTATGGGACGTTAGGCGCAAACCGTGCACCTATCTTGTGTCAAGATTAGCTCTATGTCCAAACAGACCAAAACGAGCATCCACATGTGCCTCGTCACCTAGGAGTACCATCAGGTGCGTCCAAAATGATTTTCGAGCCTATGGTACGTTCGACGCAAACCGTGCATCTATCTTGCGTCAAGATTAGCGCTATCTCCAAACAGACCAAAACGAGCATCCACTTGAGCCTCGTCACCTAGGAGTACCATCGAGCACATCCAAAATGATTTCTGAGCCTATCCTACGTTCCACGCAAACCGTGCACCTATCTTGCGTCAAGGTTAGCACTATGTCTAACACAGACCAAAACGAGCATCCACTTGAGCTTCGTCACCTAGGAGTACCATCGAGCGCGTCTAAAACGATTTCCAAGCCTATGGAACGTTCGACGCAAACCATGCACCAATCTCGCATCAAGATTAGCACTGTCTCCAAACAGACCAAAACGAGCGTCCACTTAAGCCACTTCACCTAGGAGTACCATCGGTGCGTCCAAAACGATTTTTGTGCCTATGGTATGTTTGGCGCAAACAGTGCACCTATCTTGCACTAACAGTACCGCGTCTCCAAATGGATTGAAACGAGATTCCAGATGACCAATGTCACCTAGGAGATCCATCGGGCGCATCCAAAATGATTTCTGAGCCTATGGTACGTTCGGCGCAAACCGTGCACCTATCTTGCGTCAAGGTTAGCACTATCTCCAAACAGACCAAAACGACCATCCACTTGAGCCTCGTCACCTAGGAGTACCATCGGGTGCGTCTAAAACGATTTCTGAGCCTATGGTATGTTCAACGGAAACCGTGCACCTATCTTGCGTCAAGATTTGCACTATCTCAAAACATACCAAAACGAGCATCCGCTTGAGCCACGTCACCTAGGAGTACCATCGGGTGCGTCCAAAACGATTTCTGTGTCTATGGTACGTTTGGCGCAAACCGTGCTCCTATCTTGCACTGACACTACCACTGTCTCCAAATGGATTGAAATGAGATTCCACATGACCAATGTCACATAGGAGATCCATCGGGTGCGTCCAAAATGATTTCTGACCCTATGTTACGTTCGGCGCAAACCGTGCATCTATCTTGCGTCAAGATTAGCACTATCTCCAAAGAGACCAAAACGAGCATCCACTTGAGCCTCTTCAGCAAGGAGTACCATCGGGTGTGTCTGAAATGATTTTTGAGCTTGTGGTACGTTCGGCGCAAACCGTGCACCTATCTTGCATCAAGATTAGCACTATCTCCAAATAGACTAAAACAAGTAACCACTTGAGCCTCGTCACCTAGAAGTACCATCGAGTGCATCCCAAAATGATTTCTGAGCTACGTTTGGCGCAAACCGTGCACCTATCTTGCACTGACTCTAACAGTGTCTCCAAATGGATTGAAACGAGATTCCACATGACCAATGTCACCGAGGAGATCCATCAGGTGCGTCCAAAATGATTTCTGAGCCTATGGGACGTTAGGCGCAAACCGTGCACCTATCTTGTGTCAAGATTAGCTCTATGTCCAAACAGACCAAAACGAGCATCCACATGTGCCTCGTCACCTAGGAGTACCATCAGGTGCGTCCAAAATGATTTTCGAGCCTATGGTACGTTCGACGCAAACCGTGCATCTATCTTGCGTCAAGATTAGCGCTATCTCCAAAGAGACCAAAACGAGCATCCACTTGAGCCTCGTCGCCTAGGAGTACCATCGAGCACATCCAAAATGATTTCTGAGCCTATCCTACGTTCCACGCAAACCGTGCACCTATCTTGCGTCAAGGTTAGCACTATGTCTAACACAGACCAAAACGAGCATCCACTTGAGCTTCGTCACCTAGGAGTACCATCGAGCGCGTCTAAAACGATTTCCAAGCCTATGGAACGTTCGACGCAAACCATGCACCAATCTCGCATCAAGATTAGCACTGTCTCCAAACAGACCAAAACGAGCGTCCACTTAAGCCACTTCACCTAGGAGTACCATCGGGTGCGTCCAAAACGATTTTTGTGCCTATGGTATGTTTGGCGCAAACAGTGCACCTATCTTGCACTAACAGTACCGCGTCTCCAAATGGATTGAAACGAGATTCCAGATGACCAATGTCACCTAGGAGATCCATCGGGCGCATCCAAAATGATTTCTGAGCCTATGGTACGTTCGGCGCAAACCGTGCACCTATCTTGCGTCAAGGTTAGCACTATCTCCAAACAGACCAAAACGACCATCCACTTGAGCCTCGTCACCTAGGAGTACCATCGGGTGCGTCTAAAATGATTTCTGAGCCTATGGTATGTTCAACGGAAACCGTGCACCTATCTTGCGTCAAGATTTGCACTATCTCAAAACATACCAAAACGAGCATCCACTTGAGCCACGTCACCTAGGAGTACCATCGGGTGCGTCCAAAACGATTTCTGTGTCTATGGTACGTTTGGCGCAAACCGTGCTCCTATCTTGCACTGACACTACCACTGTCTCCAAATGGATTGAAATGAGATTCCACATGACCAATGTCACATAGGAGATCCATCGAGTGCGTCCAAAATGATTTCTGACCCTATGTTACGTTCGGCGCAAACCGTGCATCTATCTTGCGTCAAGATTAGCACTATCTCCAAAGAGACCAAAACGAGCATCCACTTGAGCCTCTTCAGCAAGGAGTACCATCGGGTGTGTCTGAAATGATTTTTGAGCTTGTGGTACGTTCGGCGCAAACCGTGCACCTATCTTGCATCAAGATTAGCACTATCTCCAAATAGACTTAAACAAGTAACCACTTGAGCCTCGTCACCTAGAAGTACCATCGAGTGCATCCCAAAATGATTTCTGAGCTACGTTTGGCGCAAACCGTGCACCTATCTTGCACTGACTCTAACAGTGTCTCCAAATGGATTGAAACGAGATTCCACATGACCAATGTCACCGAGGAGATCCATCAGGTGCGTCCAAAATGATTTCTGAGCCTATGGGACGTTAGGCGCAAACCGTGCACCTATCTTGTGTCAAGATTAGCTCTATGTCCAAACAGACCAAAACGAGCATCCACATGTGCCTCGTCACCTAGGAGTACCATCAGGTGCGTCCAAAATGATTTTCGAGCCCATGGTACGTTCGACGCAAACCGTGCATCTATCTTGCGTCAAGATTAGCGCTATCTCCAAAGAGACCAAAACGAGCATCCACTTGAGCCTCGTCACCTAGGAGTACCATCGAGCACATCCAAAATGATTTCTGAGCCTATCCTACGTTCCACGCAAACCGTGCACCTATCTTGCGTCAAGGTTAGCACTATGTCTAACACAGACCAAAACGAGCATCCACTTGAGCTTCGTCACCTAGGAGTACCATCGAGCGCGTCTAAAATGATTTCCAAGCCTATGGAACGTTCGACGCAAACCATGCACCAATCTCGCATCAAGATTAGCACTGTCTCCAAACAGACCAAAACGAGCGTCCACTTAAGCCACTTCACCTAGGAGTACCATCGGGTGCGTCCAAAACGATTTTTGTGCCTATGGTATGTTTGGCGCAAACAGTGCAGCTATCTTGCACTAACAGTACCGCGTCTCCAAATGGATTGAAACGAGATTCCAGATGACCAATGTCACCTAGGAGATCCATCGGGCGCATCCAAAATGATTTCTGAGCCTATGGTACGTTCGGCGCAAACCGTGCACCTATCTTGCGTCAAGGTTAGCACTATCTCCAAACAGACCAAAACGACCATCCACTTGAGCCTCGTCACCTAGGAGTACCATCGGGTGCGTCTAAAATGATTTCTGAGCCTATGGTATGTTCAACGGAAACCGTGCACCTATCTTGCGTCAAGATTTGCACTATCTCAAAACATACCAAAACGAGCATCCGCTTGAGCCACGTCACCTAGGAGTACCATCGGGTGCGTCCAAAACGATTTCTGTGTCTATGGTACGTTTGGCGCAAACCGTGCACCTATCTTGCACTGACTCTAACAGTGTCTCCAAATGGATTGAAACAAGATTCCACATGACCAATGTCACCGAGGAGATCCATCAGGTGCGTCCAAAATGATTTCTGAGCCTATGGGACGTTAGGCGCAAACCGTGCACCTATCTTGTGTCAAGATTAGCTCTATGTCCAAACAGACCAAAACGAGCATCCACATGTGCCTCGTCACCAAGGAGTACCATCAGGTGTGTCCAAAATGATTTTCGAGCCCATGGTACGTTCGACGCAAACCGTGCATCTATCTTGCGTCAAGATTAGCGCTATCTCCAAAGAGACCAAAACAAGCATCCACTTGAGCCTCGTCACCTAGGAGTACCATCGAGCACATCCAAAATGATTTCTGAGCCTATCCTACGTTCCACGCAAACCGTGCACCTATCTTGCGTCAAGGTTAGCACTATGTCTAACACAGACCAAAACGAGCATCCACTTGAGCTTCGTCACCTAGGAGTACCATCGAGCGCGTCTAAAACGATTTCCAAGCCTATGGAACGTTCGACGCAAACCATGCACCAATCTCGCATCAAGATTAGCACTGTCTCCAAACAGACCAAAACGAGCGTCCACTTAAGCCACTTCACCTAGGAGTACCATCGGGTGCGTCCAAAACGATTTTTGTGCCTATGGTATGTTTGGCGCAAACAGTGCACCTATCTTGCACTAACAGTACCGCGTCTCCAAATGGATTGAAACGAGATTCCAGATGACCAATGTCACCTAGGAGATCCATCGGGCGCATCCAAAATGATTTCTGAGCCTATGGTACGTTCGGCGCAAACCGTGCACCTATCTTGTGTCAAGGTTAGCACTATCTCCAAACAGACCAAAACGACCATCCACTTGAGCCTCGTCATCTAGGAGTACCATCGGATGCGTCTAAAACGATTTCTGAGCCTATGGTATGTTCAACGGAAACCGAGCACCTATCTTGCGTCAAGATTTGCACTATCTCAAAACATACCAAAACGAGCATCCGCTTGAGCCACGTCACCTAGGAGTACCATCGGGTGCGTCCAAAATAATTTCTGTGTCTATGGTACGTTTGGCGCAAACCGCGCTCTATCTTGCACTGACACTACCACTGTCTCCAAATGGATTGAAATGAGATTCCACATGACCAATGTCACATAGGAGATCCATCGGGTGCGTCCAAAATGATTTCTGACCCTATGTTACGTTCGGCGCAAACCGAGCATCTATCTTGCATCAAGATTAGCACTATCTCCAAAGAGACCAAAACGAGCATCCACTTGAGCCTCTTCAGCAAGGAGTACCATCGGGTGTGTCTGAAATGATTTTCGAGCTTGTGGTACGTTCGGCGCAAACCGTGCACCTATCTTGCATCAAGATTAGCACTATCTCCAAATAGACTAAAACAAGTAACCACTTGAGCCTCGTCACCTAGAAGTACCATCGAGTGCATCCCAAAATGATTTCTGAGCTACGTTTGGCGCAAACCGTGCACCTATCTTGCACTGACTCTAACAGTGTCTCCAAATGGATTGAAACGAGATTCCACATGACCAATGTCACCGAGGAGATCCATCAGGTGCGTCCAAAATGATTTCTGAGCCTATGGGACGTTAGGCGCAAACCGTGCACCTATCTTGTGTCAAGATTAGCTCTATGTCCAAACAGACCAAAACGAGCATCCACATGTGCCTCGTCACCTAGGAGTACCATCAGGTGCGTCCAAAACGATTTTCGAGCCTATGGTACGTTCGACGCAAACCGTGCATCTATCTTGCGTCAAGATTAGCGCTATCTCCAAACAGACCAAAACGAGCATCCACTTGAGCCTCGTCACCTAGGAGTACCATCGAGCACATCCAAAATGATTTCTGAGCCTATCCTACGTTCCACGCAAACCGTGCACCTATCTTGCGTCAAGGTTAGCACTATGTCTAACACAGACCAAAACGAGCATCCACTTGAGCTTCGTCACCTAGGAGTACCATCGAGCGCGTCTAAAACGATTTCCAAGCCTATGGAACGTTCGACGCAAACCATGCACCAATCTCGCATCAAGATTAGCACTGTCTCCAAACAGACCAAAACGAGCGTCCACTTAAGCCACTTCACCTAGGAGTACCATCGGGTGCGTCCAAAAAAATTTTTGTGCCTATGGGATGTTTGGCGCAAACAGTGCACCTATCTTGCACTAACAGTACTGCGTCTCCAAATGGATTGAAACGAGATTCCAGATGACCAATGTCACCTAGGAGATCCATCGGGCGCATCCAAAATGATTTCTGAGCCTATGGTACGTTCGGCGCAAACCGTGCACCTATCTTGCGTCAAGGTTAGCACTATCTCCAAACAGACCAAAACGACCATCCACTTGAGCCTCGTCACCTAGGAGTACCATCGGGTGCGTCTAAAACGATTTCTGAGCCTATGGTATGTTCAACGGAAACCGTGCACCTATCTTGCGTCAAGATTTGCACTATCTCAAAACATACCAAAACGAGCATCCGCTTGAGCCACGTCACCTAGGAGTACCATCGGGTGCGTCCAAAACGATTTCTGTGTCTATGGTACGTTTGGCGCAAACCGTGCTCTATCTTGCACTGACACTACCACCGTCTCCAAATGGATTGAAATGAGATTCCACATGACCAATGTCACATAGGAGATCCATCGGGTGCGTCCAAAATGATTTCTGACCCTATGTTACGTTCGGCGCAAACCGTGCATCTATCTTGCGTCAAGATTAGCACTATCTCCAAAGAGACCAAAACGAGCATCCACTTGAGCCTCTTCAGCAAGGAGTACCATCGGGTGTGTCTGAAATGATTTTTGAGCTTGTGGTACGTTCGGCGCAAACCGTGCACCTATCTTGCATCAAGATTAGCACTATCTCCAAATAGACTAAAACAAGTAACCACTTGAGCCTCGTCACCTAGAAGTACCATCGAGTGCATCCCAAAATGATTTCTGAGCTACGTTTGGCGCAAACCGTGCACCTATCTTGCACTGACTCTAACAGTGTCTCCAAATGGATTGAAACGAGATTCCACATGACCAATGTCACCGAGGAGATCCATCAGGTGCGTCCAAAATGATTTCTGAGCCTATGGGACGTTAGGCGCAAACCGTGCACCTATCTTGTGTCAAGATTAGCTCTATGTCCAAACAGACCAAAACGAGCATCCACATGTGCCTCGTCACCTAGGAGTACCATCAAGTGCGTCCAAAACGATTTTCGAGCCTATGGTACGTTCGACGCAAACCGTGCATCTATCTTGCGTCAAGATTAGCGCTATCTCCAAACAGACCAAAACGAGCATCCACTTGAGCCTCGTCACCTAGGAGTACCATCGAGCACATCCAAAATGATTTCTGAGCCTATCCTACGTTCCACGCAAACCGTGCACCTATCTTGCATCAAGGTTAGCACTATGTCTAACACAGACCAAAACGAGCATCCACTTGAGCTTCGTCACCTAGGAGTACCATTGAGCGCGTCTAAAACGATTTCCAAGCCTATGGAACGTTCGACGCAAACCATGCACCAATCTCGCATCAAGATTAGCACTGTCTCCAAACAGACCAAAACGAGCGTCCACTTAAGCCACTTCACCTAGGAGTACCATCGGGTGCGTCCAAAAAAAATTTTGTGCCTATGGGATGTTTGGCGCAAACAGTGCACGTATCTTGCACTAACAGTACTGCATCTCCAAATGGATTGAAACGAGATTCTAGATGACCAATGTCACCTAGGAGATCCATCGGGCACATCCAAAATGATTTCTGAGCCTATGGTACGTTCGGCGCAAACCGTGCATCTATCTTGCGTCAAGATTAGCACTATCTCCAAACAGACCAAAACGAGCATCCACTTGAGCCTCTTCAGCTCGGAGTACGTTGGGTGTGTCTGAAACAATTTTCGAGCTTGTGGTATGTTCAGCGCAAACTATGCACCTATCTTGCATCAAGATTAGCACTATCTCCAAATAGACTGAAACAAGTAACCACTTGAGCCTCGTCACCTAGAAGTACCATCAGGAGCACCCCCAAAATGATTTCTGAACTACGTTTGGCGCAAACCGTGCACCTATCTTGCACTGACTCTAATAGTGTCTCCAAATGGATTGAAACGAGATTCCACATGACCAATGTCACCGAGGAGATCCATCACGTGCGTCCAAAATAATTTCTGAGCCTATGAGACGTTCGGCGCAAACCGTGCACCTATCTTGTGTCAAAATTAGCTCTATGTCCAAACAGACCAAAACGAGCATCCACATGTGCCTCATCACCTAGGAGTACCATCAGGTGCGTCCAAAACAATTTTTGAGCCTATGGTACGTTCGACGCAAACCGTGCATCTATCTTGCGTCAAGATTGCGCTTCGACGCAAACCGTGCATCTATCTTGCGTCAAGATTGCGCTATCTCCAAACAGACCAAAACGAGCGTCCACTTGAGCCTCGTCACCTAGGAGTACCATCGAGCACATCCAAAACGATTTCTGAGCCTATCCTATGTTCGCCACAAACCGTGCACCTATCTTGCATCAAGGTTAGCACTATATCTAACACAGACCAAAACGAGCATCCACTTAAGCTTCGTCACCTAGGAGTACCACCGAGCGCGTCTAAAACGATTTCCAAGACTATGGAACGTTCGACGCAAACCATGCACCAATCTCGCATCAAGATTAGCATAGTCTCCAAATAGACCAAAACGAGCGTCCACTTAAGCCACTTCACCTAGGAGTACCATCGGGTGCGTCCAAAATGATTTTTGTGCCTATGGTATGTTTGGCGCATACAGTGCACCTATCTTGCACTAACAGTACCGCGTCTCCAAATGGATTGAAACGAGATTCCAGATGACCAATGTCACCTAGGAGATCCATCGGGCGCATCCAAAATGATTTCTGAGCCTGTGTTACGTTCAGTGCAAACCGTGCATCTATCTTGCTTCAAGATTAGCACTATCTCCAAACAGACCAAAACGAGCATCCACTTGAGCCTCTTCAACTCGGAGTACCATCGGGTGTGTCTGAAACAATTTTCGAGCTTGTGGTATGTTCGGCGCAAACTGTGCACCTATCATGCATCAAGATTAGCACTATCTCCAAATAGACTCAAACAAGTAACCAGTTGAGCCTCGTCACCTAGAAGTACCATCGGGTGCACCCCAAAATGATTTCTGAGCTACGTTTGGCGTAAACCGTGCACCTATCTTGCACTGACTCTAACAGTGTCTCCAAATGGATTGAAACGAGATTCCACATGACCAATGTCACCAAGGAGATCCATCAGGTGCGTCCAAAATGATTTCTGAGCCTGTGGGACGTTAGGCGCAAACCGTGCACCTATCTTGTGTCAAGATTAGCTCTATGTCCAAACAGACCAAAACGAGCATCCACATGTGCCTCGTCACCTAGGAGTACCATCAGGTGCGTCCAAAACAATTTTCGAGCCTATGGTACGTTCGACACAAACCGTGCATCTATCTTGCGTCAAGATTAGCGCTATCTCCAAACAGACCAAAACGAGCATCCACTTGAGCCTCGTCACCTAGGAGTACCATCGAGCACATCCAAAACGATTTCTAAGCCTATCCTACATTCGCCACAAACCGTGCACCTATCTTGCATCAAGTTAGCACTATATCTAACACAGACCAAAACGAGCATCCACTTGAGCTTCGTCACCTAGGAGTACCATCGAGCACGTCTAAAATGATTTCCAAGACTATGGAACGTTCGACGCAAACCATACACCAATCTCGTATCAAGATTAGCACAGTCTCCAAACAAACCAAAACGAGCGTCCACTTAAGCCACTTCACCTAGGAGTACCATCGGATGTGTCCAAAACGATTTTGTGCCTATGGTATCTTTGGCACAAACAGTGCACCTATCTTGCACAAACAGTACCGCGTCTCCAAATGGATTGAAACGAGATTCCAGATGACCAATGTCACCTAGGAGATCCATCGGGCGCATCCAAAATGATTTCTGAGCCTATGGTACGTTCGGCGCAAACCGTGCACATATCTTGCGTCAAGGTTAGCACTATCTCGAAACGAACCAAAACAAGCATCATCTTGAGCCTCGTCACCTAGGAGTACCATCGGGTGTGTCCAAAACGATTTCTGAGCCTATGGTATGTTCAACGCAAACCGTGCATCTATCTTATATCAAGATTAGCGCTATCTCCAAACAGACCAAAACAAGCATCCACTTGAGCCTCGTCACCAAGGAGTTCCATCGAGCACGTCCAAAACGATTTCTGAGCCTATCCTATGTTCGCCACAAACCGTGCACCTATCTTGTATCAAGGTTAGCTCTATGTCTAACACAGACCAAAACGAGCATCCACTTGAGCTTCGTCACCTAGGAGTACCATTGAGCGCGTCTAAAACGATTTCCAAGACTATGGAACGTTCGACGCAAACCATGCACCAATATCGCATCAAGATTAGCACAGTCTCCAAACAGACCAAAACGAGCGTCCACTTAAGCCACTTCACCTAGGAGTACCATCGGGTGCGTCGAAAATGATTTTTGTGCCTATGTTATGTTTGGCGCAAACAGTGCACATATCTTGCACTAACAGTGCCGCGTCTCCAAATGGATTGAAACGAGATTCCAGATAACCAATGTCACCTAGGAGCTCCATCGGGCACATCCAAAATGATTTCTAAGCCAATGGTACGTTCGGCGCAAACCGTGCATCTACCTTGCTTCAAGATTAGCACTATCTCCAAACAGACCAAAACGAGCATCCACTTGAGCCTCTTTAGCTCGGAGTACCGTCGGGTGTGTCTGAAACAATTTTCGAGCTTGTGGTATGTTCAGCGCAAACTATGCACCTATCTTGCATCAAGATTAGCACTATCTCCAAATAGACTGAAACAAGTAACCACTTGAGCCTCGTCACCTAGAAGTACCATCAGGAGCACCCCCAAAATGATTTCTGAACTACGTTTGGCGCAAACCGTGCACCTATCTTGCACTGACTCTAACAGTGTCTCCAAATGGATTGAAACGAGATTCCACATGACCAATGTCACCGAGGAGATCCATCACGTGCGTCCAAAATAATTTCTGAGCCTATGAGACGTTCGGCGCAAACCGTGCACCTATCTTGTGTCAAAATTAGCTCTATGTCCAAACAGACCAAAACGAGCATCCACATGTGCCTCGTCACCTAGGAGTACCATCAGGTGCGTCCAAAATGATTTTTGAGCCTATGGTACGTTCGACGCAAACCGTGCATCTATCTTGCGTCAAGATTGCGCTATCTCTAAATAGACAAAAACGAGCATCCACTTGAGCCTCGTCACCTAGGAGTACCATCGAGCACATCCAAAATGATTTCTGAGCCTATCCTATGTTCGCCACAAACCGTGCACCTATCTTGCATCAAGGTTAGCACTATATCTAACACAGACCAAAACGAGCATCCACTTAAGCTTCGTCACCTAGGAGTACCACCGAGCGCGTCTAAAACGATTTCCAAGACTATGGAACGTTCGACGCAAACCATGCACCAATCTCGCATCAAGATTAGCATAGTCTCCAAATAGACCAAAACGAGCGTCCACTTAAGCCACTTCACCTAGGAGTACCATCGGGTGCGTCCAAAACGATTTTTGTGCCTATGGTATGTTTGGCGCATACAGTGCACCTATCTTGCACTAACAGTACCGCGTCTCCAACTGGATTGAAACGAGATTCCAGATGACCAATGTCACCTAGGAGATCCATCGGGCGCATCCAAAATGATTTCTGAGCCTATGTTACGTTCAGTGCAAACCGTGCATCTATCTTGCTTCAAGATTAGCGCTATCTCCAAACAGACCAAAACGAGCATCCACTTGAGCCTCTTCAGCTCGGAGTACCGTCGGGTGTGTCTGAAACAATTTTCGAGCTTGTGGTATGTTCGGCGCAAACTGTGCACCTATCATGCATCAAGATTAGCACTATCTCCAAATAGACTGAAACAAGTAACCACTTGAGCCTCGTCACCTAGAAGTACCATCGCGTGCACCCCAAAATGATTTCTGAGCTACGTTTGGCGTAAACCATGCACCTATCTTGCACTGACTCTAACAGTGTCTCCAAATGGATTGAAACGAGATTCCACATGACCAATGTCACCAAGGAGATCCATCAGGTGCGTCCAAAATGATTTCTGAGCCTGTGGGACGTTAGGCGCAAACCGTGCACCTATCTTGTGTCAAGATTAGCTCTATGTCCAAACAGACCAAAACGAGCATCCACATGTGCCTCGTCACCTAGGAGTACCATCAGGTGCGTCCAAAACAATTTTCGAGCCTATGGTACGTTCGACACAAACCGTGCATCTATCTTGCGCCAAGATTAGCGCTATCTCCAAACAGACCAAAACGAGCATCCACTTGAGCCTCGTCACCTAGGAGTACCATCGAGCATATCCAAAATGATTTCTAAGCCTATCCTACGTTCGCCACAAACCGTGCACCTATCTTGCATCAAGTTAGCACTATATCTAACACAGACCAAAACGAGCATCCACTTGAGCTTCGTCACCTAGGAGTACCATCGAGCACGTCTAAAATGATTTCCAAGACTATGGAACGTTCGACGCAAACCATGCACCAATCTCGTATCAAGATTAGCACAGTCTCCAAACAGACCAAAACGAGCGTCCACTTAAGCCACTTCACCTAGGAGTACCATCGGGTGTGTCCAAAACGATTTTGTGCCTATGGTATCTTTGGCGCAAACAGTGCACCTATCTTGCACAAACAGTACCGCATCTCCAAATGGATTGAAACGAGATTCCAGATGACCAATATCACCTAGGAGAACCATCGGGCGCATCCAAAATGATTTCTGAGCCTATGGTACGTTCGGCGCAAACCGTGCACATATCTTGCGTCAAGGTTAGCACTATCTCCAAACGAACCAAAACAAGCATCATCTTGAGCCTCGTCACCTAGGAGTACCATCGGGTGTGTCCAAAACAAGAGCCTATGGTATGTTCAACGCAAACCGTGCATCTATCTTATATCAAGATTAGCGCTATCTCCAAACAGACCAAAACAAGCATCCACTTGAGCCTCGTCACCAAGGAGTTCCATCGAGCACGTCCAAAACGATTTCTGAGCCTATGGTACGTTCGACGCAAACCGCGCAGCAATCTCGCATCAAATTAGCACTGTCTCCAAACAAACCAAAACGAGCATCCACTTAAGCATCGTCACCAAGGAGTACCATCGGGTGCGTCCAAAAACATTTCTGTGGCCTATGGTAATTTTGCACATAGTGCACCATCTTGCACTGACAGTACTGCTATCTCCAAATGGATAGAAATGTGATTCAATTGACCAATGTCACCTAGAGATCCATCGGGTGCTTCCAAAAACATTTTGAGCCTACGGTATGTTCGGCGCAAACCGTGCACCTATCTTGCGTCAAGGGTAGCACTATCTCCAAACAGACCAAAACGAGCATCCACTTGAGCCTCGTCACCAAGGAGTACCATCAGGTGTGTCCAAAACGATTTTCGAGCCTATGGTATGTTCAACGCAAACCGTGCACCTAACTTGCGTCAAGATTTGCACTATCTCCAAACATACCAAAATGAGCATCCGCTTGAGCCACGTCACCTAGTAGTACCATCGGGTGCGTCCAAAATGATTTCTGTGTCTATGGTACGTTTGACGCAAACCGTGCTCCTATCTTGCACTGACACTACCGCTGTCTCCAAATAGATTGAAATGAGATTCTACATGACCAATGTCACATAGGAGATCCATCAGGTGCGTCCAAAACGATTTCTGACCCTATGTTACGTTCGGCGCAAACCGTGCATCTATCTTGCGTCAAGATTAGCACTATCTCCAAATAGACCAAAACGAGCATCCACTTGAGCCTCTTCAGCTCGGAGTACCGTCAGGTGTGTCTGAAACAATTTTCGAGCTTGTGGTATGTTCGGCACAAACTGTGCACCTATCTTGCATCAAGATTAGCACTATCTCCAAATAGACTGAAACAAGTAACTACTTGAGCCTCGTCACCTAGAAGTACCATCGGGGGCACCCCAAAATAATTTCTGAGCTACGTTTGGCGCAAACCGTGCACCTATCTTGCACTGACTCTAACAGTGTCTCCAAAATGGATTGAAACGAGATTCCACATGACCAATGTCACCGAGGAGATCCATCGGGTGCGTCCAAAATGATTTCTGAGCCTATGGGACATTCGGCGCAAACCGTGCACCAATCTTGTGTCAAGATTAGCTCTATGTCCAAACAGACCAAAACGAGCGTCCTCATGTGCCTCGTCACCTAGGAGTACCATCAGGTGCGTCCAAAACGATTTTCGAGCCTATGGTACGTTCGACGCAAACCGTGCATCTATCTTGCGTCAAGATTAGCGCTATCTCCAAACAGACCAAAACGAGCATCCACTTGAGACTCGTCACCTAGGAGTACTATCGAGCACATCCAAAACGATTTCTGAGCCTATCCTACGTTCGCCGCAAACCGTGCACCTATCTTGCGTCAAGGTTAGCACTATGTCTAACACAGACCAAAACGAGCTTCCACTTGAGCTTCGTCACCTAGGAGTACCATCGAGCGCGTCTAAAACGATTTCCAAGACTATGGAACGTTCAACGCAAACCATGCACCAATCTCGCATCAAGATTAGCACAGTCTCCAAACAGACCAAAACGAGCGTCCACTTAAGCATCATCACCTAGGAGTATCATTAGGTGCGTCTAAAACGATTTCTGTGCCTATGGTATGTTTGGCACGAACAGTGCACCCATCTTGCACTGACAGTACTGTTGTCTCCAAATGGATTGAAATGTGATTCAACATGACCAATGCCACCTAGAAGATCCATCGGGTGCATCCAAAACGATTTCTGAGCCTACGGTACGTTCGGCGCAAACCGTGCACCTATCTTGCGTCTAGGGTAGCACTATCTCCAAACAGACCAAAACGAGCATCCACTTGAGCCTCGTCACCAAGGAGTACCATCGAGTGCGTCCAAAATGATTTCCGAGCCTATGGTATGTTCAACACAAACCGTGCACCTAACTTGCGTCAATATTTGTACTATCTCCAAACATACCAAAATGAGCATCCGCTTGAGCCACGTCGCCTAGTAGTACCATCGGGTGCGTCCAAAATGATTTCTGTATCTATGGTACGTTTGGCGCAAACCGTGCTCCTATCTTGCACTGACACTACC
>JAIWYO010003091.1:10000-28825 GCA_020631735.1 Saccharum officinarum | reverse complement strand
TTTTTTTTTTTTTTTTTTTTTTTTTTTTTTTTTTTTTTTTTTTTTTTTTTTTTTTTTTTTTTTTTTTTTTTTTTTTTTTTTTTTTTTTTTTTTTTTTTTTTTTTTTTTTTTTTTTTTTTTTTTTTTTTTTTTTTTTTTTTTTTTTTTTTTTTTTTTTTTTTTTTTTTTTTTTTTTTTTTTTTTTTTTTTTTTTTTTTTTTTTTTTTTTTTTTTTTTTTTTTTTTTTTTTTTTTTTTTTTTTTTTTTTTTTTTTTTTTTTTTTTTTTTTTTTTTTTTTTTTTTTTTTTTTTTTTTTTTTTTTTTTTTTTTTTTTTTTTTTTTTTTTTTTTTTTTTTTTTTTTTTTTTTTTTTTTTTTTTTTTTTTTTTTTTTTTTTTTTTTTTTTTTTTTTTTTTTTTTTTTTTTTTTTTTTTTTTTTTTTTTTTTTTTTTTTTTTTTTTTTTTTTTTTTTTTTTTTTTTTTTTTTTTTTTTTTTTTTTTTTTTTTTTTTTTTTTTTTTTTTTTTTTTTTTTTTTTTTTTTTTTTTTTTTTTTTTTTTTTTTTTTTTTTTTTTTTTTTTTTTTTTTTTTTTTTTTTTTTTTTTTTTTTTTTTTTTTTTTTTTTTTTTTTTTTTTTTTTTTTTTTTTTTTTTTTTTTTTTTTTTTTTTTTTTTTTTTTTTTTTTTTTTTTTTTTTTTTTTTTTTTTTTTTTTTTTTTTTTTTTTTTTTTTTTTTTTTTTTTTTTTTTTTTTTTTTTTTTTTTTTTTTTTTTTTTTTTTTTTTTTTTTTTTTTTTTTTTTTTTTTTTTTTTTTTTTTTTTTTTTTTTTTTTTTTTTTTTTTTTTTTTTTTTTTTTTTTTTTTTTTTTTTTTTTTTTTTTTTTTTTTTTTTTTTTTTTTTTTTTTTTTTTTTTTTTTTTTTTTTTTTTTTTTTTTTTTTTTTTTTTTTTTTTTTTTTTTTTTTTTTTTTTTTTTTTTTTTTTTTTTTTTTTTTTTTTTTTTTTTTTTTTTTTTTTTTTTTTTTTTTTTTTTTTTTTTTTTTTTTTTTTTTTTTTTTTTTTTTTTTTTTTTTTTTTTTTTTTTTTTTTTTTTTTTTTTTTTTTTTTTTTTTTTTTTTTTTTTTTTTTTTTTTTTTTTTTTTTTTTTTTTTTTTTTTTTTTTTTTTTTTTTTTTTTTTTTTTTTTTTTTTTTTTTTTTTTTTTTTTTTTTTTTTTTTTTTTTTTTTTTTTTTTTTTTTTTTTTTTTTTTTTTTTTTTTTTTTTTTTTTTTTTTTTTTTTTTTTTTTTTTTTTTTTTTTTTTTTTTTTTTTTTTTTTTTTTTTTTTTTTTTTTTTTTTTTTTTTTTTTTTTTTTTTTTTTTTTTTTTTTTTTTTTTTTTTTTTTTTTTTTTTTTTTTTTTTTTTTTTTTTTTTTTTTTTTTTTTTTTTTTTTTTTTTTTTTTTTTTTTTTTTTTTTTTTTTTTTTTTTTTTTTTTTTTTTTTTTTTTTTTTTTTTTTTTTTTTTTTTTTTTTTTTTTTTTTTTTTTTTTTTTTTTTTTTTTTTTTTTTTTTTTTTTTTTTTTTTTTTTTTTTTTTTTTTTTTTTTTTTTTTTTTTTTTTTTTTTTTTTTTTTTTTTTTTTTTTTTTTTTTT
The DNA here is from genome assembly GCA_020631735.1 of Saccharum officinarum. Lineage (NCBI taxonomy): Eukaryota > Viridiplantae > Streptophyta > Magnoliopsida > Poales > Poaceae > Saccharum > Saccharum officinarum. The sequence goes on along the minus strand of JAIWYO010003091.1, from coordinate 27,221 downwards.
TTTTTTTTTTTTTTTTTTTTTTTTTTTTTTTTTTTTTTTTTTTTTTTTTTTTTTTTTTTTTTTTTTTTTTTTTTTTTTTTTTTTTTTTTTTTTTTTTTTTTTTTTTTTTTTTTTTTTTTTTTTTTTTTTTTTTTTTTTTTTTTTTTTTTTTTTTTTTTTTTTTTTTTTTTTTTTTTTTTTTTTTTTTTTTTTTTTTTTTTTTTTTTTTTTTTTTTTTTTTTTTTTTTTTTTTTTTTTTTTTTTTTTTTTTTTTTTTTTTTTTTTTTTTTTTTTTTTTTTTTTTTTTTTTTTTTTTTTTTTTTTTTTTTTTTTTTTTTTTTTTTTTTTTTTTTTTTTTTTTTTTTTTTTTTTTTTTTTTTTTTTTTTTTTTTTTTTTTTTTTTTTTTTTTTTTTTTTTTTTTTTTTTTTTTTTTTTTTTTTTTTTTTTTTTTTTTTTTTTTTTTTTTTTTTTTTTTTTTTTTTTTTTTTTTTTTTTTTTTTTTTTTTTTTTTTTTTTTTTTTTTTTTTTTTTTTTTTTTTTTTTTTTTTTTTTTTTTTTTTTTTTTTTTTTTTTTTTTTTTTTTTTTTTTTTTTTTTTTTTTTTTTTTTTTTTTTTTTTTTTTTTTTTTTTTTTTTTTTTTTTTTTTTTTTTTTTTTTTTTTTTTTTTTTTTTTTTTTTTTTTTTTTTTTTTTTTTTTTTTTTTTTTTTTTTTTTTTTTTTTTTTTTTTTTTTTTTTTTTTTTTTTTTTTTTTTTTTTTTTTTTTTTTTTTTTTTTTTTTTTTTTTTTTTTTTTTTTTTTTTTTTTTTTTTTTTTTTTTTTTTTTTTTTTTTTTTTTTTTTTTTTTTTTTTTTTTTTTTTTTTTTTTTTTTTTTTTTTTTTTTTTTTTTTTTTTTTTTTTTTTTTTTTTTTTTTTTTTTTTTTTTTTTTTTTTTTTTTTTTTTTTTTTTTTTTTTTTTTTTTTTTTTTTTTTTTTTTTTTTTTTTTTTTTTTTTTTTTTTTTTTTTTTTTTTTTTTTTTTTTTTTTTTTTTTTTTTTTTTTTTTTTTTTTTTTTTTTTTTTTTTTTTTTTTTTTTTTTTTTTTTTTTTTTTTTTTTTTTTTTTTTTTTTTTTTTTTTTTTTTTTTTTTTTTTTTTTTTTTTTTTTTTTTTTTTTTTTTTTTTTTTTTTTTTTTTTTTTTTTTTTTTTTTTTTTTTTTTTTTTTTTTTTTTTTTTTTTTTTTTTTTTTTTTTTTTTTTTTTTTTTTTTTTTTTTTTTTTTTTTTTTTTTTTTTTTTTTTTTTTTTTTTTTTTTTTTTTTTTTTTTTTTTTTTTTTTTTTTTTTTTTTTTTTTTTTTTTTTTTTTTTTTTTTTTTTTTTTTTTTTTTTTTTTTTTTTTTTTTTTTTTTTTTTTTTTTTTTTTTTTTTTTTTTTTTTTTTTTTTTTTTTTTTTTTTTTTTTTTTTTTTTTTTTTTTTTTTTTTTTTTTTTTTTTTTTTTTTTTTTTTTTTTTTTTTTTTTTTTTTTTTTTTTTTTTTTTTTTTTTTTTTTTTTTTTTTTTTTTTTTTTTTTTTTTTTTTTTTTTTTTTTTTTTTTTTTTTTTTTTTTTTTTTTTTTTTTTTTTTTTTTTTTTTTTTTTTTTTTTTTTTTTTTTTTTTTTTTTTTTTTTTTTTTTTTTTTTTTTTTTTTTTTTTTTTTTTTTTTTTTTTTTTTTTTTTTTTTTTTTTTTTTTTTTTTTTTTTTTTTTTTTTTTTTTTTTTTTTTTTTTTTTTTTTTTTTTTTTTTTTTTTTTTTTTTTTTTTTTTTTTTTTTTTTTTTTTTTTTTTTTTTTTTTTTTTTTTTTTTTTTTTTTTTTTTTTTTTTTTTTTTTTTTTTTTTTTTTTTTTTTTTTTTTTTTTTTTTTTTTTTTTTTTTTTTTTTTTTTTTTTTTTTTTTTTTTTTTTTTTTTTTTTTTTTTTTTTTTTTTTTTTTTTTTTTTTTTTTTTTTTTTTTTTTTTTTTTTTTTTTTTTTTTTTTTTTTTTTTTTTTTTTTTTTTTTTTTTTTTTTTTTTTTTTTTTTTTTTTTTTTTTTTTTTTTTTTTTTTTTTTTTTTTTTTTTTTTTTTTTTTTTTTTTTTTTTTTTTTTTTTTTTTTTTTTTTTTTTTTTTTTTTTTTTTTTTTTTTTTTTTTTTTTTTTTTTTTTTTTTTTTTTTTTTTTTTTTTTTTTTTTTTTTTTTTTTTTTTTTTTTTTTTTTTTTTTTTTTTTTTTTTTTTTTTTTTTTTTTTTTTTTTTTTTTTTTTTTTTTTTTTTTTTTTTTTTTTTTTTTTTTTTTTTTTTTTTTTTTTTTTTTTTTTTTTTTTTTTTTTTTTTTTTTTTTTTTTTTTTTTTTTTTTTTTTTTTTTTTTTTTTTTTTTTTTTTTTTTTTTTTTTTTTTTTTTTTTTTTTTTTTTTTTTTTTTTTTTTTTTTTTTTTTTTTTTTTTTTTTTTTTTTTTTTTTTTTTTTTTTTTTTTTTTTTTTTTTTTTTTTTTTTTTTTTTTTTTTTTTTTTTTTTTTTTTTTTTTTTTTTTTTTTTTTTTTTTTTTTTTTTTTTTTTTTTTTTTTTTTTTTTTTTTTTTTTTTTTTTTTTTTTTTTTTTTTTTTTTTTTTTTTTTTTTTTTTTTTTTTTTTTTTTTTTTTTTTTTTTTTTTTTTTTTTTTTTTTTTTTTTTTTTTTTTTTTTTTTTTTTTTTTTTTTTTTTTTTTTTTTTTTTTTTTTTTTTTTTTTTTTTTTTTTTTTTTTTTTTTTTTTTTTTTTTTTTTTTTTTTTTTTTTTTTTTTTTTTTTTTTTTTTTTTTTTTTTTTTTTTTTTTTTTTTTTTTTTTTTTTTTTTTTTTTTTTTTTTTTTTTTTTTTTTTTTTTTTTTTTTTTTTTTTTTTTTTTTTTTTTTTTTTTTTTTTTTTTTTTTTTTTTTTTTTTTTTTTTTTTTTTTTTTTTTTTTTTTTTTTTTTTTTTTTTTTTTTTTTTTTTTTTTTTTTTTTTTTTTTTTTTTTTTTTTTTTTTTTTTTTTTTTTTTTTTTTTTTTTTTTTTTTTTTTTTTTTTTTTTTTTTTTTTTTTTTTTTTTTTTTTTTTTTTTTTTTTTTTTTTTTTTTTTTTTTTTTTTTTTTTTTTTTTTTTTTTTTTTTTTTTTTTTTTTTTTTTTTTTTTTTTTTTTTTTTTTTTTTTTTTTTTTTTTTTTTTTTTTTTTTTTTTTTTTTTTTTTTTTTTTTTTTTTTTTTTTTTTTTTTTTTTTTTTTTTTTTTTTTTTTTTTTTTTTTTTTTTTTTTTTTTTTTTTTTTTTTTTTTTTTTTTTTTTTTTTTTTTTTTTTTTTTTTTTTTTTTTTTTTTTTTTTTTTTTTTTTTTTTTTTTTTTTTTTTTTTTTTTTTTTTTTTTTTTTTTTTTTTTTTTTTTTTTTTTTTTTTTTTTTTTTTTTTTTTTTTTTTTTTTTTTTTTTTTTTTTTTTTTTTTTTTTTTTTTTTTTTTTTTTTTTTTTTTTTTTTTTTTTTTTTTTTTTTTTTTTTTTTTTTTTTTTTTTTTTTTTTTTTTTTTTTTTTTTTTTTTTTTTTTTTTTTTTTTTTTTTTTTTTTTTTTTTTTTTTTTTTTTTTTTTTTTTTTTTTTTTTTTTTTTTTTTTTTTTTTTTTTTTTTTTTTTTTTTTTTTTTTTTTTTTTTTTTTTTTTTTTTTTTTTTTTTTTTTTTTTTTTTTTTTTTTTTTTTTTTTTTTTTTTTTTTTTTTTTTTTTTTTTTTTTTTTTTTTTTTTTTTTTTTTTTTTTTTTTTTTTTTTTTTTTTTTTTTTTTTTTTTTTTTTTTTTTTTTTTTTTTTTTTTTTTTTTTTTTTTTTTTTTTTTTTTTTTTTTTTTTTTTTTTTTTTTTTTTTTTTTTTTTTTTTTTTTTTTTTTTTTTTTTTTTTTTTTTTTTTTTTTTTTTTTTTTTTTTTTTTTTTTTTTTTTTTTTTTTTTTTTTTTTTTTTTTTTTTTTTTTTTTTTTTTTTTTTTTTTTTTTTTTTTTTTTTTTTTTTTTTTTTTTTTTTTTTTTTTTTTTTTTTTTTTTTTTTTTTTTTTTTTTTTTTTTTTTTTTTTTTTTTTTTTTTTTTTTTTTTTTTTTTTTTTTTTTTTTTTTTTTTTTTTTTTTTTTTTTTTTTTTTTTTTTTTTTTTTTTTTTTTTTTTTTTTTTTTTTTTTTTTTTTTTTTTTTTTTTTTTTTTTTTTTTTTTTTTTTTTTTTTTTTTTTTTTTTTTTTTTTTTTTTTTTTTTTTTTTTTTTTTTTTTTTTTTTTTTTTTTTTTTTTTTTTTTTTTTTTTTTTTTTTTTTTTTTTTTTTTTTTTTTTTTTTTTTTTTTTTTTTTTTTTTTTTTTTTTTTTTTTTTTTTTTTTTTTTTTTTTTTTTTTTTTTTTTTTTTTTTTTTTTTTTTTTTTTTTTTTTTTTTTTTTTTTTTTTTTTTTTTTTTTTTTTTTTTTTTTTTTTTTTTTTTTTTTTTTTTTTTTTTTTTTTTTTTTTTTTTTTTTTTTTTTTTTTTTTTTTTTTTTTTTTTTTTTTTTTTTTTTTTTTTTTTTTTTTTTTTTTTTTTTTTTTTTTTTTTTTTTTTTTTTTTTTTTTTTTTTTTTTTTTTTTTTTTTTTTTTTTTTTTTTTTTTTTTTTTTTTTTTTTTTTTTTTTTTTTTTTTTTTTTTTTTTTTTTTTTTTTTTTTTTTTTTTTTTTTTTTTTTTTTTTTTTTTTTTTTTTTTTTTTTTTTTTTTTTTTTTTTTTTTTTTTTTTTTTTTTTTTTTTTTTTTTTTTTTTTTTTTTTTTTTTTTTTTTTTTTTTTTTTTTTTTTTTTTTTTTTTTTTTTTTTTTTTTTTTTTTTTTTTTTTTTTTTTTTTTTTTTTTTTTTTTTTTTTTTTTTTTTTTTTTTTTTTTTTTTTTTTTTTTTTTTTTTTTTTTTTTTTTTTTTTTTTTTTTTTTTTTTTTTTTTTTTTTTTTTTTTTTTTTTTTTTTTTTTTTTTTTTTTTTTTTTTTTTTTTTTTTTTTTTTTTTTTTTTTTTTTTTTTTTTTTTTTTTTTTTTTTTTTTTTTTTTTTTTTTTTTTTTTTTTTTTTTTTTTTTTTTTTTTTTTTTTTTTTTTTTTTTTTTTTTTTTTTTTTTTTTTTTTTTTTTTTTTTTTTTTTTTTTTTTTTTTTTTTTTTTTTTTTTTTTTTTTTTTTTTTTTTTTTTTTTTTTTTTTTTTTTTTTTTTTTTTTTTTTTTTTTTTTTTTTTTTTTTTTTTTTTTTTTTTTTTTTTTTTTTTTTTTTTTTTTTTTTTTTTTTTTTTTTTTTTTTTTTTTTTTTTTTTTTTTTTTTTTTTTTTTTTTTTTTTTTTTTTTTTTTTTTTTTTTTTTTTTTTTTTTTTTTTTTTTTTTTTTTTTTTTTTTTTTTTTTTTTTTTTTTTTTTTTTTTTTTTTTTTTTTTTTTTTTTTTTTTTTTTTTTTTTTTTTTTTTTTTTTTTTTTTTTTTTTTTTTTTTTTTTTTTTTTTTTTTTTTTTTTTTTTTTTTTTTTTTTTTTTTTTTTTTTTTTTTTTTTTTTTTTTTTTTTTTTTTTTTTTTTTTTTTTTTTTTTTTTTTTTTTTTTTTTTTTTTTTTTTTTTTTTTTTTTTTTTTTTTTTTTTTTTTTTTTTTTTTTTTTTTTTTTTTTTTTTTTTTTTTTTTTTTTTTTTTTTTTTTTTTTTTTTTTTTTTTTTTTTTTTTTTTTTTTTTTTTTTTTTTTTTTTTTTTTTTTTTTTTTTTTTTTTTTTTTTTTTTTTTTTTTTTTTTTTTTTTTTTTTTTTTTTTTTTTTTTTTTTTTTTTTTTTTTTTTTTTTTTTTTTTTTTTTTTTTTTTTTTTTTTTTTTTTTTTTTTTTTTTTTTTTTTTTTTTTTTTTTTTTTTTTTTTTTTTTTTTTTTTTTTTTTTTTTTTTTTTTTTTTTTTTTTTTTTTTTTTTTTTTTTTTTTTTTTTTTTTTTTTTTTTTTTTTTTTTTTTTTTTTTTTTTTTTTTTTTTTTTTTTTTTTTTTTTTTTTTTTTTTTTTTTTTTTTTTTTTTTTTTTTTTTTTTTTTTTTTTTTTTTTTTTTTTTTTTTTTTTTTTTTTTTTTTTTTTTTTTTTTTTTTTTTTTTTTTTTTTTTTTTTTTTTTTTTTTTTTTTTTTTTTTTTTTTTTTTTTTTTTTTTTTTTTTTTTTTTTTTTTTTTTTTTTTTTTTTTTTTTTTTTTTTTTTTTTTTTTTTTTTTTTTTTTTTTTTTTTTTTTTTTTTTTTTTTTTTTTTTTTTTTTTTTTTTTTTTTTTTTTTTTTTTTTTTTTTTTTTTTTTTTTTTTTTTTTTTTTTTTTTTTTTTTTTTTTTTTTTTTTTTTTTTTTTTTTTTTTTTTTTTTTTTTTTTTTTTTTTTTTTTTTTTTTTTTTTTTTTTTTTTTTTTTTTTTTTTTTTTTTTTTTTTTTTTTTTTTTTTTTTTTTTTTTTTTTTTTTTTTTTTTTTTTTTTTTTTTTTTTTTTTTTTTTTTTTTTTTTTTTTTTTTTTTTTTTTTTTTTTTTTTTTTTTTTTTTTTTTTTTTTTTTTTTTTTTTTTTTTTTTTTTTTTTTTTTTTTTTTTTTTTTTTTTTTTTTTTTTTTTTTTTTTTTTTTTTTTTTTTTTTTTTTTTTTTTTTTTTTTTTTTTTTTTTTTTTTTTTTTTTTTTTTTTTTTTTTTTTTTTTTTTTTTTTTTTTTTTTTTTTTTTTTTTTTTTTTTTTTTTTTTTTTTTTTTTTTTTTTTTTTTTTTTTTTTTTTTTTTTTTTTTTTTTTTTTTTTTTTTTTTTTTTTTTTTTTTTTTTTTTTTTTTTTTTTTTTTTTTTTTTTTTTTTTTTTTTTTTTTTTTTTTTTTTTTTTTTTTTTTTTTTTTTTTTTTTTTTTTTTTTTTTTTTTTTTTTTTTTTTTTTTTTTTTTTTTTTTTTTTTTTTTTTTTTTTTTTTTTTTTTTTTTTTTTTTTTTTTTTTTTTTTTTTTTTTTTTTTTTTTTTTTTTTTTTTTTTTTTTTTTTTTTTTTTTTTTTTTTTTTTTTTTTTTTTTTTTTTTTTTTTTTTTTTTTTTTTTTTTTTTTTTTTTTTTTTTTTTTTTTTTTTTTTTTTTTTTTTTTTTTTTTTTTTTTTTTTTTTTTTTTTTTTTTTTTTTTTTTTTTTTTTTTTTTTTTTTTTTTTTTTTTTTTTTTTTTTTTTTTTTTTTTTTTTTTTTTTTTTTTTTTTTTTTTTTTTTTTTTTTTTTTTTTTTTTTTTTTTTTTTTTTTTTTTTTTTTTTTTTTTTTTTTTTTTTTTTTTTTTTTTTTTTTTTTTTTTTTTTTTTTTTTTTTTTTTTTTTTTTTTTTTTTTTTTTTTTTTTTTTTTTTTTTTTTTTTTTTTTTTTTTTTTTTTTTTTTTTTTTTTTTTTTTTTTTTTTTTTTTTTTTTTTTTTTTTTTTTTTTTTTTTTTTTTTTTTTTTTTTTTTTTTTTTTTTTTTTTTTTTTTTTTTTTTTTTTTTTTTTTTTTTTTTTTTTTTTTTTTTTTTTTTTTTTTTTTTTTTTTTTTTTTTTTTTTTTTTTTTTTTTTTTTTTTTTTTTTTTTTTTTTTTTTTTTTTTTTTTTTTTTTTTTTTTTTTTTTTTTTTTTTTTTTTTTTTTTTTTTTTTTTTTTTTTTTTTTTTTTTTTTTTTTTTTTTTTTTTTTTTTTTTTTTTTTTTTTTTTTTTTTTTTTTTTTTTTTTTTTTTTTTTTTTTTTTTTTTTTTTTTTTTTTTTTTTTTTTTTTTTTTTTTTTTTTTTTTTTTTTTTTTTTTTTTTTTTTTTTTTTTTTTTTTTTTTTTTTTTTTTTTTTTTTTTTTTTTTTTTTTTTTTTTTTTTTTTTTTTTTTTTTTTTTTTTTTTTTTTTTTTTTTTTTTTTTTTTTTTTTTTTTTTTTTTTTTTTTTTTTTTTTTTTTTTTTTTTTTTTTTTTTTTTTTTTTTTTTTTTTTTTTTTTTTTTTTTTTTTTTTTTTTTTTTTTTTTTTTTTTTTTTTTTTTTTTTTTTTTTTTTTTTTTTTTTTTTTTTTTTTTTTTTTTTTTTTTTTTTTTTTTTTTTTTTTTTTTTTTTTTTTTTTTTTTTTTTTTTTTTTTTTTTTTTTTTTTTTTTTTTTTTTTTTTTTTTTTTTTTTTTTTTTTTTTTTTTTTTTTTTTTTTTTTTTTTTTTTTTTTTTTTTTTTTTTTTTTTTTTTTTTTTTTTTTTTTTTTTTTTTTTTTTTTTTTTTTTTTTTTTTTTTTTTTTTTTTTTTTTTTTTTTTTTTTTTTTTTTTTTTTTTTTTTTTTTTTTTTTTTTTTTTTTTTTTTTTTTTTTTTTTTTTTTTTTTTTTTTTTTTTTTTTTTTTTTTTTTTTTTTTTTTTTTTTTTTTTTTTTTTTTTTTTTTTTTTTTTTTTTTTTTTTTTTTTTTTTTTTTTTTTTTTTTTTTTTTTTTTTTTTTTTTTTTTTTTTTTTTTTTTTTTTTTTTTTTTTTTTTTTTTTTTTTTTTTTTTTTTTTTTTTTTTTTTTTTTTTTTTTTTTTTTTTTTTTTTTTTTTTTTTTTTTTTTTTTTTTTTTTTTTTTTTTTTTTTTTTTTTTTTTTTTTTTTTTTTTTTTTTTTTTTTTTTTTTTTTTTTTTTTTTTTTTTTTTTTTTTTTTTTTTTTTTTTTTTTTTTTTTTTTTTTTTTTTTTTTTTTTTTTTTTTTTTTTTTTTTTTTTTTTTTTTTTTTTTTTTTTTTTTTTTTTTTTTTTTTTTTTTTTTTTTTTTTTTTTTTTTTTTTTTTTTTTTTTTTTTTTTTTTTTTTTTTTTTTTTTTTTTTTTTTTTTTTTTTTTTTTTTTTTTTTTTTTTTTTTTTTTTTTTTTTTTTTTTTTTTTTTTTTTTTTTTTTTTTTTTTTTTTTTTTTTTTTTTTTTTTTTTTTTTTTTTTTTTTTTTTTTTTTTTTTTTTTTTTTTTTTTTTTTTTTTTTTTTTTTTTTTTTTTTTTTTTTTTTTTTTTTTTTTTTTTTTTTTTTTTTTTTTTTTTTTTTTTTTTTTTTTTTTTTTTTTTTTTTTTTTTTTTTTTTTTTTTTTTTTTTTTTTTTTTTTTTTTTTTTTTTTTTTTTTTTTTTTTTTTTTTTTTTTTTTTTTTTTTTTTTTTTTTTTTTTTTTTTTTTTTTTTTTTTTTTTTTTTTTTTTTTTTTTTTTTTTTTTTTTTTTTTTTTTTTTTTTTTTTTTTTTTTTTTTTTTTTTTTTTTTTTTTTTTTTTTTTTTTTTTTTTTTTTTTTTTTTTTTTTTTTTTTTTTTTTTTTTTTTTTTTTTTTTTTTTTTTTTTTTTTTTTTTTTTTTTTTTTTTTTTTTTTTTTTTTTTTTTTTTTTTTTTTTTTTTTTTTTTTTTTTTTTTTTTTTTTTTTTTTTTTTTTTTTTTTTTTTTTTTTTTTTTTTTTTTTTTTTTTTTTTTTTTTTTTTTTTTTTTTTTTTTTTTTTTTTTTTTTTTTTTTTTTTTTTTTTTTTTTTTTTTTTTTTTTTTTTTTTTTTTTTTTTTTTTTTTTTTTTTTTTTTTTTTTTTTTTTTTTTTTTTTTTTTTTTTTTTTTTTTTTTTTTTTTTTTTTTTTTTTTTTTTTTTTTTTTTTTTTTTTTTTTTTTTTTTTTTTTTTTTTTTTTTTTTTTTTTTTTTTTTTTTTTTTTTTTTTTTTTTTTTTTTTTTTTTTTTTTTTTTTTTTTTTTTTTTTTTTTTTTTTTTTTTTTTTTTTTTTTTTTTTTTTTTTTTTTTTTTTTTTTTTTTTTTTTTTTTTTTTTTTTTTTTTTTTTTTTTTTTTTTTTTTTTTTTTTTTTTTTTTTTTTTTTTTTTTTTTTTTTTTTTTTTTTTTTTTTTTTTTTTTTTTTTTTTTTTTTTTTTTTTTTTTTTTTTTTTTTTTTTTTTTTTTTTTTTTTTTTTTTTTTTTTTTTTTTTTTTTTTTTTTTTTTTTTTTTTTTTTTTTTTTTTTTTTTTTTTTTTTTTTTTTTTTTTTTTTTTTTTTTTTTTTTTTTTTTTTTTTTTTTTTTTTTTTTTTTTTTTTTTTTTTTTTTTTTTTTTTTTTTTTTTTTTTTTTTTTTTTTTTTTTTTTTTTTTTTTTTTTTTTTTTTTTTTTTTTTTTTTTTTTTTTTTTTTTTTTTTTTTTTTTTTTTTTTTTTTTTTTTTTTTTTTTTTTTTTTTTTTTTTTTTTTTTTTTTTTTTTTTTTTTTTTTTTTTTTTTTTTTTTTTTTTTTTTTTTTTTTTTTTTTTTTTTTTTTTTTTTTTTTTTTTTTTTTTTTTTTTTTTTTTTTTTTTTTTTTTTTTTTTTTTTTTTTTTTTTTTTTTTTTTTTTTTTTTTTTTTTTTTTTTTTTTTTTTTTTTTTTTTTTTTTTTTTTTTTTTTTTTTTTTTTTTTTTTTTTTTTTTTTTTTTTTTTTTTTTTTTTTTTTTTTTTTTTTTTTTTTTTTTTTTTTTTTTTTTTTTTTTTTTTTTTTTTTTTTTTTTTTTTTTTTTTTTTTTTTTTTTTTTTTTTTTTTTTTTTTTTTTTTTTTTTTTTTTTTTTTTTTTTTTTTTTTTTTTTTTTTTTTTTTTTTTTTTTTTTTTTTTTTTTTTTTTTTTTTTTTTTTTTTTTTTTTTTTTTTTTTTTTTTTTTTTTTTTTTTTTTTTTTTTTTTTTTTTTTTTTTTTTTTTTTTTTTTTTTTTTTTTTTTTTTTTTTTTTTTTTTTTTTTTTTTTTTTTTTTTTTTTTTTTTTTTTTTTTTTTTTTTTTTTTTTTTTTTTTTTTTTTTTTTTTTTTTTTTTTTTTTTTTTTTTTTTTTTTTTTTTTTTTTTTTTTTTTTTTTTTTTTTTTTTTTTTTTTTTTTTTTTTTTTTTTTTTTTTTTTTTTTTTTTTTTTTTTTTTTTTTTTTTTTTTTTTTTTTTTTTTTTTTTTTTTTTTTTTTTTTTTTTTTTTTTTTTTTTTTTTTTTTTTTTTTTTTTTTTTTTTTTTTTTTTTTTTTTTTTTTTTTTTTTTTTTTTTTTTTTTTTTTTTTTTTTTTTTTTTTTTTTTTTTTTTTTTTTTTTTTTTTTTTTTTTTTTTTTTTTTTTTTTTTTTTTTTTTTTTTTTTTTTTTTTTTTTTTTTTTTTTTTTTTTTTTTTTTTTTTTTTTTTTTTTTTTTTTTTTTTTTTTTTTTTTTTTTTTTTTTTTTTTTTTTTTTTTTTTTTTTTTTTTTTTTTTTTTTTTTTTTTTTTTTTTTTTTTTTTTTTTTTTTTTTTTTTTTTTTTTTTTTTTTTTTTTTTTTTTTTTTTTTTTTTTTTTTTTTTTTTTTTTTTTTTTTTTTTTTTTTTTTTTTTTTTTTTTTTTTTTTTTTTTTTTTTTTTTTTTTTTTTTTTTTTTTTTTTTTTTTTTTTTTTTTTTTTTTTTTTTTTTTTTTTTTTTTTTTTTTTTTTTTTTTTTTTTTTTTTTTTTTTTTTTTTTTTTTTTTTTTTTTTTTTTTTTTTTTTTTTTTTTTTTTTTTTTTTTTTTTTTTTTTTTTTTTTTTTTTTTTTTTTTTTTTTTTTTTTTTTTTTTTTTTTTTTTTTTTTTTTTTTTTTTTTTTTTTTTTTTTTTTTTTTTTTTTTTTTTTTTTTTTTTTTTTTTTTTTTTTTTTTTTTTTTTTTTTTTTTTTTTTTTTTTTTTTTTTTTTTTTTTTTTTTTTTTTTTTTTTTTTTTTTTTTTTTTTTTTTTTTTTTTTTTTTTTTTTTTTTTTTTTTTTTTTTTTTTTTTTTTTTTTTTTTTTTTTTTTTTTTTTTTTTTTTTTTTTTTTTTTTTTTTTTTTTTTTTTTTTTTTTTTTTTTTTTTTTTTTTTTTTTTTTTTTTTTTTTTTTTTTTTTTTTTTTTTTTTTTTTTTTTTTTTTTTTTTTTTTTTTTTTTTTTTTTTTTTTTTTTTTTTTTTTTTTTTTTTTTTTTTTTTTTTTTTTTTTTTTTTTTTTTTTTTTTTTTTTTTTTTTTTTTTTTTTTTTTTTTTTTTTTTTTTTTTTTTTTTTTTTTTTTTTTTTTTTTTTTTTTTTTTTTTTTTTTTTTTTTTTTTTTTTTTTTTTTTTTTTTTTTTTTTTTTTTTTTTTTTTTTTTTTTTTTTTTTTTTTTTTTTTTTTTTTTTTTTTTTTTTTTTTTTTTTTTTTTTTTTTTTTTTTTTTTTTTTTTTTTTTTTTTTTTTTTTTTTTTTTTTTTTTTTTTTTTTTTTTTTTTTTTTTTTTTTTTTTTTTTTTTTTTTTTTTTTTTTTTTTTTTTTTTTTTTTTTTTTTTTTTTTTTTTTTTTTTTTTTTTTTTTTTTTTTTTTTTTTTTTTTTTTTTTTTTTTTTTTTTTTTTTTTTTTTTTTTTTTTTTTTTTTTTTTTTTTTTTTTTTTTTTTTTTTTTTTTTTTTTTTTTTTTTTTTTTTTTTTTTTTTTTTTTTTTTTTTTTTTTTTTTTTTTTTTTTTTTTTTTTTTTTTTTTTTTTTTTTTTTTTTTTTTTTTTTTTTTTTTTTTTTTTTTTTTTTTTTTTTTTTTTTTTTTTTTTTTTTTTTTTTTTTTTTTTTTTTTTTTTTTTTTTTTTTTTTTTTTTTTTTTTTTTTTTTTTTTTTTTTTTTTTTTTTTTTTTTTTTTTTTTTTTTTTTTTTTTTTTTTTTTTTTTTTTTTTTTTTTTTTTTTTTTTTTTTTTTTTTTTTTTTTTTTTTTTTTTTTTTTTTTTTTTTTTTTTTTTTTTTTTTTTTTTTTTTTTTTTTTTTTTTTTTTTTTTTTTTTTTTTTTTTTTTTTTTTTTTTTTTTTTTTTTTTTTTTTTTTTTTTTTTTTTTTTTTTTTTTTTTTTTTTTTTTTTTTTTTTTTTTTTTTTTTTTTTTTTTTTTTTTTTTTTTTTTTTTTTTTTTTTTTTTTTTTTTTTTTTTTTTTTTTTTTTTTTTTTTTTTTTTTTTTTTTTTTTTTTTTTTTTTTTTTTTTTTTTTTTTTTTTTTTTTTTTTTTTTTTTTTTTTTTTTTTTTTTTTTTTTTTTTTTTTTTTTTTTTTTTTTTTTTTTTTTTTTTTTTTTTTTTTTTTTTTTTTTTTTTTTTTTTTTTTTTTTTTTTTTTTTTTTTTTTTTTTTTTTTTTTTTTTTTTTTTTTTTTTTTTTTTTTTTTTTTTTTTTTTTTTTTTTTTTTTTTTTTTTTTTTTTTTTTTTTTTTTTTTTTTTTTTTTTTTTTTTTTTTTTTTTTTTTTTTTTTTTTTTTTTTTTTTTTTTTTTTTTTTTTTTTTTTTTTTTTTTTTTTTTTTTTTTTTTTTTTTTTTTTTTTTTTTTTTTTTTTTTTTTTTTTTTTTTTTTTTTTTTTTTTTTTTTTTTTTTTTTTTTTTTTTTTTTTTTTTTTTTTTTTTTTTTTTTTTTTTTTTTTTTTTTTTTTTTTTTTTTTTTTTTTTTTTTTTTTTTTTTTTTTTTTTTTTTTTTTTTTTTTTTTTTTTTTTTTTTTTTTTTTTTTTTTTTTTTTTTTTTTTTTTTTTTTTTTTTTTTTTTTTTTTTTTTTTTTTTTTTTTTTTTTTTTTTTTTTTTTTTTTTTTTTTTTTTTTTTTTTTTTTTTTTTTTTTTTTTTTTTTTTTTTTTTTTTTTTTTTTTTTTTTTTTTTTTTTTTTTTTTTTTTTTTTTTTTTTTTTTTTTTTTTTTTTTTTTTTTTTTTTTTTTTTTTTTTTTTTTTTTTTTTTTTTTTTTTTTTTTTTTTTTTTTTTTTTTTTTTTTTTTTTTTTTTTTTTTTTTTTTTTTTTTTTTTTTTTTTTTTTTTTTTTTTTTTTTTTTTTTTTTTTTTTTTTTTTTTTTTTTTTTTTTTTTTTTTTTTTTTTTTTTTTTTTTTTTTTTTTTTTTTTTTTTTTTTTTTTTTTTTTTTTTTTTTTTTTTTTTTTTTTTTTTTTTTTTTTTTTTTTTTTTTTTTTTTTTTTTTTTTTTTTTTTTTTTTTTTTTTTTTTTTTTTTTTTTTTTTTTTTTTTTTTTTTTTTTTTTTTTTTTTTTTTTTTTTTTTTTTTTTTTTTTTTTTTTTTTTTTTTTTTTTTTTTTTTTTTTTTTTTTTTTTTTTTTTTTTTTTTTTTTTTTTTTTTTTTTTTTTTTTTTTTTTTTTTTTTTTTTTTTTTTTTTTTTTTTTTTTTTTTTTTTTTTTTTTTTTTTTTTTTTTTTTTTTTTTTTTTTTTTTTTTTTTTTTTTTTTTTTTTTTTTTTTTTTTTTTTTTTTTTTTTTTTTTTTTTTTTTTTTTTTTTTTTTTTTTTTTTTTTTTTTTTTTTTTTTTTTTTTTTTTTTTTTTTTTTTTTTTTTTTTTTTTTTTTTTTTTTTTTTTTTTTTTTTTTTTTTTTTTTTTTTTTTTTTTTTTTTTTTTTTTTTTTTTTTTTTTTTTTTTTTTTTTTTTTTTTTTTTTTTTTTTTTTTTTTTTTTTTTTTTTTTTTTTTTTTTTTTTTTTTTTTTTTTTTTTTTTTTTTTTTTTTTTTTTTTTTTTTTTTTTTTTTTTTTTTTTTTTTTTTTTTTTTTTTTTTTTTTTTTTTTTTTTTTTTTTTTTTTTTTTTTTTTTTTTTTTTTTTTTTTTTTTTTTTTTTTTTTTTTTTTTTTTTTTTTTTTTTTTTTTTTTTTTTTTTTTTTTTTTTTTTTTTTTTTTTTTTTTTTTTTTTTTTTTTTTTTTTTTTTTTTTTTTTTTTTTTTTTTTTTTTTTTTTTTTTTTTTTTTTTTTTTTTTTTTTTTTTTTTTTTTTTTTTTTTTTTTTTTTTTTTTTTTTTTTTTTTTTTTTTTTTTTTTTTTTTTTTTTTTTTTTTTTTTTTTTTTTTTTTTTTTTTTTTTTTTTTTTTTTTTTTTTTTTTTTTTTTTTTTTTTTTTTTTTTTTTTTTTTTTTTTTTTTTTTTTTTTTTTTTTTTTTTTTTTTTTTTTTTTTTTTTTTTTTTTTTTTTTTTTTTTTTTTTTTTTTTTTTTTTTTTTTTTTTTTTTTTTTTTTTTTTTTTTTTTTTTTTTTTTTTTTTTTTTTTTTTTTTTTTTTTTTTTTTTTTTTTTTTTTTTTTTTTTTTTTTTTTTTTTTTTTTTTTTTTTTTTTTTTTTTTTTTTTTTTTTTTTTTTTTTTTTTTTTTTTTTTTTTTTTTTTTTTTTTTTTTTTTTTTTTTTTTTTTTTTTTTTTTTTTTTTTTTTTTTTTTTTTTTTTTTTTTTTTTTTTTTTTTTTTTTTTTTTTTTTTTTTTTTTTTTTTTTTTTTTTTTTTTTTTTTTTTTTTTTTTTTTTTTTTTTTTTTTTTTTTTTTTTTTTTTTTTTTTTTTTTTTTTTTTTTTTTTTTTTTTTTTTTTTTTTTTTTTTTTTTTTTTTTTTTTTTTTTTTTTTTTTTTTTTTTTTTTTTTTTTTTTTTTTTTTTTTTTTTTTTTTTTTTTTTTTTTTTTTTTTTTTTTTTTTTTTTTTTTTTTTTTTTTTTTTTTTTTTTTTTTTTTTTTTTTTTTTTTTTTTTTTTTTTTTTTTTTTTTTTTTTTTTTTTTTTTTTTTTTTTTTTTTTTTTTTTTTTTTTTTTTTTTTTTTTTTTTTTTTTTTTTTTTTTTTTTTTTTTTTTTTTTTTTTTTTTTTTTTTTTTTTTTTTTTTTTTTTTTTTTTTTTTTTTTTTTTTTTTTTTTTTTTTTTTTTTTTTTTTTTTTTTTTTTTTTTTTTTTTTTTTTTTTTTTTTTTTTTTTTTTTTTTTTTTTTTTTTTTTTTTTTTTTTTTTTTTTTTTTTTTTTTTTTTTTTTTTTTTTTTTTTTTTTTTTTTTTTTTTTTTTTTTTTTTTTTTTTTTTTTTTTTTTTTTTTTTTTTTTTTTTTTTTTTTTTTTTTTTTTTTTTTTTTTTTTTTTTTTTTTTTTTTTTTTTTTTTTTTTTTTTTTTTTTTTTTTTTTTTTTTTTTTTTTTTTTTTTTTTTTTTTTTTTTTTTTTTTTTTTTTTTTTTTTTTTTTTTTTTTTTTTTTTTTTTTTTTTTTTTTTTTTTTTTTTTTTTTTTTTTTTTTTTTTTTTTTTTTTTTTTTTTTTTTTTTTTTTTTTTTTTTTTTTTTTTTTTTTTTTTTTTTTTTTTTTTTTTTTTTTTTTTTTTTTTTTTTTTTTTTTTTTTTTTTTTTTTTTTTTTTTTTTTTTTTTTTTTTTTTTTTTTTTTTTTTTTTTTTTTTTTTTTTTTTTTTTTTTTTTTTTTTTTTTTTTTTTTTTTTTTTTTTTTTTTTTTTTTTTTTTTTTTTTTTTTTTTTTTTTTTTTTTTTTTTTTTTTTTTTTTTTTTTTTTTTTTTTTTTTTTTTTTTTTTTTTTTTTTTTTTTTTTTTTTTTTTTTTTTTTTTTTTTTTTTTTTTTTTTTTTTTTTTTTTTTTTTTTTTTTTTTTTTTTTTTTTTTTTTTTTTTTTTTTTTTTTTTTTTTTTTTTTTTTTTTTTTTTTTTTTTTTTTTTTTTTTTTTTTTTTTTTTTTTTTTTTTTTTTTTTTTTTTTTTTTTTTTTTTTTTTTTTTTTTTTTTTTTTTTTTTTTTTTTTTTTTTTTTTTTTTTTTTTTTTTTTTTTTTTTTTTTTTTTTTTTTTTTTTTTTTTTTTTTTTTTTTTTTTTTTTTTTTTTTTTTTTTTTTTTTTTTTTTTTTTTTTTTTTTTTTTTTTTTTTTTTTTTTTTTTTTTTTTTTTTTTTTTTTTTTTTTTTTTTTTTTTTTTTTTTTTTTTTTTTTTTTTTTTTTTTTTTTTTTTTTTTTTTTTTTTTTTTTTTTTTTTTTTTTTTTTTTTTTTTTTTTTTTTTTTTTTTTTTTTTTTTTTTTTTTTTTTTTTTTTTTTTTTTTTTTTTTTTTTTTTTTTTTTTTTTTTTTTTTTTTTTTTTTTTTTTTTTTTTTTTTTTTTTTTTTTTTTTTTTTTTTTTTTTTTTTTTTTTTTTTTTTTTTTTTTTTTTTTTTTTTTTTTTTTTTTTTTTTTTTTTTTTTTTTTTTTTTTTTTTTTTTTTTTTTTTTTTTTTTTTTTTTTTTTTTTTTTTTTTTTTTTTTTTTTTTTTTTTTTTTTTTTTTTTTTTTTTTTTTTTTTTTTTTTTTTTTTTTTTTTTTTTTTTTTTTTTTTTTTTTTTTTTTTTTTTTTTTTTTTTTTTTTTTTTTTTTTTTTTTTTTTTTTTTTTTTTTTTTTTTTTTTTTTTTTTTTTTTTTTTTTTTTTTTTTTTTTTTTTTTTTTTTTTTTTTTTTTTTTTTTTTTTTTTTTTTTTTTTTTTTTTTTTTTTTTTTTTTTTTTTTTTTTTTTTTTTTTTTTTTTTTTTTTTTTTTTTTTTTTTTTTTTTTTTTTTTTTTTTTTTTTTTTTTTTTTTTTTTTTTTTTTTTTTTTTTTTTTTTTTTTTTTTTTTTTTTTTTTTTTTTTTTTTTTTTTTTTTTTTTTTTTTTTTTTTTTTTTTTTTTTTTTTTTTTTTTTTTT
>JAIWYO010003088.1:0-14795 GCA_020631735.1 Saccharum officinarum | reverse complement strand
AGTTTGTTAGCTAATTGGTCTACTTATAATGTAGGAGCTAAAGGGTATATTAGAACTAATAAAGTTAATGAAAATTTATCTTTAGCTTTATTAAATAGAAAATTTTCTTTAGAAACCACAGAATTACATAGACAAAATAATACTGGAAAAACATTTAGTGAATTAACTAAAGCAAAAATGTCTCTTTCTTCAGGTGGTGTAAAAGTTAAATTAATAGACCTTAGTTCTAATAATTCAATAATAGAATTTAAAAATAAATCTTTAGTAGCTAAAGAGCTAAATATTAGCTTAAGAACAGTAACTAGATGGATTGAAGATGGTAAAGTTCATTTAACACATTCAATAAAGTATCCTAAAGTAATATTAACAAAATAAATTAGTTTTAATTTAAAAAATAAAAAAAACTGTTATGCCAATCGCTGTTGAAGCTGTAGAAAGTGATGCTTTCTTAGTTTGATTAGAATCTCAGTCTTAATTAATTCTAATTAATTATAATTAAAATAATAATTGCTACTAATTAGCATATCTTTAAATTGTTTATTAAATTTATTAATAAAAAGTTAATATCTTTTCAATTTAACACTAAACACATTTAAAGGGGAGGTTTAAAAATAACATTAACCCTCCTATTTTTTAATTTTTAATTTTTAATTTACACTTTAAAAGTAACAATTTTAATATTAAAAAAAAACTATATTATTTATTATAGCCCCGGTTGCTTAGTGGTCAAAGCGCTATACTGAAGATATAGAGATGAAAGTTCAATTCTCTCCCGGGCAATTAGTATTTAAATATTAAAATAAAATATTTTAATAACAAAATAAAATTTATTAAAAAAGACCAGCCGAAATAGTTTAATTGGTAAAACAAGTTTTTTGTAAGAATTAGTTATTGGTTCAAGTCCATTTTTCGGCATAAATTAATATATATTTAATATTCAGTTAATTTAAAATCAACTTATTTCTTTTTTGAGTTGTAGTTTAATCTGGAAAAACACTATTTTTTGGTAATAGCTAATATCAGTTCAAATCTGGTCGACTCAATACAAGGCTAGCTCCGCACCGGTAAATTATTTATTTTCTGTGGAGCAAGGAGCTTTTATAAAAATATAAACAGAAATAACTATTAAAAAATTTTTATAGGAAAGCAGAACTCGAGTGGTTGAGTGTCCCACTTTTAATGGGAAAGTTTTGGTTCAAGTCCAAGTGTTTTCATTTAAATTAATAAAATTTATTTCCTGCGGAGCGCGGAGCATTTTTAACAAAAAAAATTTAATATTAATTAAATATATAAATATTTAATTTAAAAGAAGAGTTAATTTTTTAATTCCAAAGGCTTCGGTGCGAAGCATAAAACTCTTTTAGTATAGGCAGGTGATCCGATTGGTAATGGTGGTTCTCTGTAAAAGAATTGGTTTATAACCGTATTGAGTTCGATTCTCAAACTGCTTATTTTTATAAAATAATAATTAACGTTTAGTTCAACGTTCCGCACTAAATTATTTTTAATTTTTTTAAAAGAAGGCTTTCCTTCGGAGAGGCGGAGCAAAAAAATTTTCTAAGACTGTAGCATAATGGTTAATGCAATTCGCTCATAATGGATCAGATTAGGGTTCAAATCCCTGCGGTCTTAAAAAAGAATTAAATTATTGAAGGGGCATTTGGTCGAGTCTGGTTTATGTCGCTCGTTTTGAAAACGAGTACTCCTAAATGGAGTCGTCGGTTCAAATCCGACAGTGCCCGTAAATAAAAATATATTTTTATATTTATAATTTTTAATTATAAATAAAATAATAATTATTATTTTATTTAATTTAAAAGGCGTCAAATGGAATCGAACCATTGAAAAAAATAAATTAACAGTTTACCGCAATAACCACTCTGCCATGACACCTTAAACTTAAATGTTTTTACATTTTAAATTATTCATCTTTTATTTTAGTAATATAAAATAAATAAAATTTATTACTAACGTGATAGACGCGATTCGAACACGCAAACTCTTCTACCCAAAAAGAAGTGACATTCCAATTTGTCTTCTACCACTCTTTTAAATATTAAAATAAAGAAAATTGCTCTCTCCTCCGAAAGCGCGCCGGTTCCTTCTGCGGAGCCGCAGCAGCGCTGCTTCCTGCAAATCCTTCATGCGAAGCAGCTCCTTGCAGGAGTGAATACTACGCTGGGATTGCTACGGAGAAAATTATTTAAAACTTTTTAATATTATTAAAAAAAAAATACATAATTAAAAGAATAATATCTAAGATATTTACGAACATGTTGAAATTGGTAAACAAACTTTTCTTAAGCAAAAGTGGAAGAAATTCCTTAAGAGTTCAAGTCTCTTTGTTCGTACTGTTGTTTCAAAGATAGTGTCCCTTTAAAATTTAAAAATCTCTGCGGAGCAAGGAGCTTTTACTAATAAAAGTAAGTAGAGGCTTAATAATTATTTTATTATTAAAAAATATTTTTAATTAAAATGGAATAGTTTACATTGGTAAGTTAATGCAATTGCTAATTGCTCGGATTAATAGTCCTGGGATGTTCGACTCATCCCTATTCCGAAAAAAATTTAATTTGATTAATTTAAATATTAATCATTATAGTAATATAATACTTTATAGTATAGAATTACTTTTAGTACTGTGTTAGGTTAAAGAAAAAGGTATATTTTTAATTATTAAAAATATACTTAAATGTTAATTCAAAGTGGAAATACTTGATTAACTAGAGCCTCATGGATTAATAGTACAAATGCTAAAGAAATTGGTACTTTATACTTAATTTTCTCAGTATTTGCCGGAATGATTGGAACAGCATTTTCAGTTTTAATAAGATTAGAATTAGCTGGACCAGGAGTTCAATTTTTAGCAGGAGACCACCAATTATTTAATGTAATTATAAGTGCTCATGCTTTCATTATGATCTTCTTTATGGTCAATTTATTGCAAAAAAACCAATTTTATACCTTTATTAAAAAAAATGTAAAAGCTTCGCCTTCATTTAAAAAAGACAAAGTTAGCTCTAATAATTTAAAGAAAAAGGTTAGATATTATTCTACTTCCTCTAATAATTTAAAATATAAAAACTATATAATATTAAATCCTTATGATAATAGAAAATTAATTTTAGAGTATGGTAAAAATAAAAAAGGTGTATATATTTTTGAAATATTAAATAAAAATACCTTTTATGTAGGAAGTAGTATAAATTTATATAGTCGAGTTTGTTCTTATTTTATGCCATCTATTTTAGCTAAAGCAGACAGAAGAGTTTTAAGGTATTTTAAAAATATGGATTTAAAAATGTAAAATTATCTTTATACATATTAGAAGATACGGCTACTATTAATGAAGTTTATTTTTAGAAAAATATTTTATAGATTCTTTTTCTCCGCAGGAAAGAAAGTTTGCTTAATATTGAAACTACTCCTAGATCTGGTTTTCATTTACCAATGTCTGAGGAAGCTAGAATTAGATTACGAAAAGTTAGAGGACAAGCTTTTTATGTTTATGATACTACTACTAAAACATTGATATTTATTTTTGATAGTAAACAGTTTGCTTATGATAATATTAATATTGATCATCGTACTTTAAATGATTCTTTATATGAAGGTTCTCTTTACTTAAATAGATTTTTATTTAGTTTAGAACCTGTAAAGGAGTTTGTATTTGAAAATATTATTAGTTTAAATGAATTAATTATTTTAATTAAAGAGCAAAGATATACTCAAAAAAGTATTCAAATTTCAAGTAAGAAATTATATGTAGAAAATATTACAAATTCTTCTTTAAATAGAGAATTTGATAGTATATCTCAATTTGCTCAATTTGTTAAAGGAGATAGAGGTACTATTCGCTCATATATCAATCAAACTAAATTATATAGAGGAAAATGAAAAATTACATTAATAAATGTATAATAATTATGCATGGCCGGATGGTAAGGTAACTTACCATTTTTTATCTTGCTATTTGCTGGAACATCTTTAGAGTTTTAAATACTAGCCCTACTTCGTCATTTTTAATGTACCTCGTAGTTAAATGGCAGTAACAATTTTAAAAATTAGACAATCAGCAGGAAACCAAATAAAATATAAATAATAATATAATTGTTTTTAGAGTAGGATCCTCAGAGACTAAACGCAAGATATCCTACTAACTGAACACCCTCTCCTATGCGAACGCAAGAAATAATGTCTAGTTAAAAAAGAGAGTAGGATAAAGATATAGTCCAACCCTATTTGAAAAATTAGGGACATTTGTATGCCAGGTTTAGTAGGAGGATTCGGTAAAATTTATTCAAATATATTTTCAATAAAAAGACAATTGCTTCGCTGTAATACAAAAGAATTAATTAATTCTATAGAATTAGATGCTTCGCAGAGAACTAAATTAGGATCCTATTTAGCCGGATTAATAGAATCAGATGGTACTATAGCGGTACATAATAAAGATTCTAATACTAAAAAGTATAATCCTAAAATAGCTGTAGTCTTTAATATAGTAGACGAACCTCTAGCTATAAAATTGTCCAGTATAACTAAAACAGGATCTATTTATAAAAAGAAAGAAGCAGGTCACGTTTTATGACAAATTCAAAAATTAGAAGATGTTATAAAAATAGTTAATATTATTAATGGTTACATGCGAACACCAAAAATAGAAGCCTTACATCGAGCTATTATTTGGTTAAATGAAAATCATAATTTTAATATTGATTGTTTAAATTTAGATCTTTCTCCTATAGATTCCAATGCTTGATTAGCTGGTTTTACAGATGGAGATGGTAATTTTTCTATAAATTTAATAGATAGAAAAAAAAATGGAAAAGTTACAAGTAAGCGAGTACAAACTTTTTTCGAATTGAATTAAGACAAACTTATCATCGAGATGTTTCAGTAGAACTAGGAGGTGCTAGTTATTTTGTAATTTTAAATAAAATAGCAAGTTATTTAAATGTTAATCTATTAACTAGAACTAGGGAACAAAAAGATAAAGTATTTTATGCTTTTATGGTTATTTCGCACAGTGCGGCTACTCATGAAAAAGTTTTAAATTATTTTGAACGTTTTCCTTTGTACTCTTCTAAATATTTAGCTTATAAAGATTGATCTTATGTAGTAAACCTCTCCAAATTACGAGCTGGTAAAGTTTTGACTTCTAAAGAAATTCAAGAAATTGAACAAATTAAAGCACAATTTAACAGTAAACGTGAATTATTTGATTTTACACATCTAGATAAAATTTTTAACTAATTGTCAAATTAATCCTTACAAAATAATAAGGATTTTAAATATATTAAAATTGCCGTGAGTAATAGTAATATTACTCTTATTACATAACTATTTGCGGGGAACTCCTAAAGTCTATTTATAAGAGTTATGAAAAATTAAATTTTATTAATCGTACATAACCTTAAAAAGTAAAAAGAATGCAAATTATAAAATTATTTATAATATAAAATGGATTATCCGCAGGAAACGAAAAAAATTTATATAAATTTTATAGGATCCTCAGAGACTACACGTTATGCTCCTTTAAAAGTTAAATTAAAGGATGAAGATATAGTCCAAATATAACTTAATAGTTATAATCAAATGAATTATTTCTTACCTATCCACTGTGGTGCACCTGATATGGCATTCCCTAGATTAAATAATGTTTCATTCTGATTATTACCTCCTTCATTATTACTATTGTTATTAAGTGCATTAGTAGAAAATGGAGCTGGAACAGGTTGAACAGTAACAGGAGATATGCTGTTCGAACCTAATATCTTATCAATAATAGTATTAGGGACAAAAACTTCACTCGATGCGGGAAAATCCTCAAATCGGAACTGAATACTCATAGGTAGAAATAATACTATAGTAAAAATGTCAGCTACACGGGGACAATCCGCCTGATTTAGCTCATTAGCTAGCTCATCAGAGACTACACGTGAAGCATCTTTAAGTAAATCAAAGATTAAAAATAAAACAAATATAGAATTCCCTCAATGATTAGTTGGTGTTACAGATGGTGATGGTACCTTTCACTTTAGTGAACATTTACCAGGAAAATGAATTTTTTATTTCAAAATTGGTCAAAGTAGTTACAATTTAAGATTACTTTATCACATTAAAACTATGTTAGGTGTTGGTGAAGTTAGAGTTGTTAACTCTTCTAAAGAACTATCTAAAAATTTAGGAGAATACCGATTAAGAGATAGAAAACTTTTATTACAACATATAATTCCTATTTTTGATAAAAATCGATTACTAACAAGTAAACAATTCGACTTTGAATTATTTAAAAAAGCTTTAATAATCGCTACTGACTCTTCTTTATCTACTATTCAAAAAACACAAAGTTACAAGAACTTAAAAATCAAATTAGACCTGTTGATTATGTGTCTTCTTCCTGATCAATAGTTAATAACAAAATAACATCGTTAAAGGATGCTAAAACTGTTATGACTAAATCATGATTAGTAGGTTTTACTGAAGCTGAAGGTAGTTTTTATTTATTTAAAAAAGATATAAATAGAATTTCTCATGCCTTTGAAATTACTCAAAAATTAGATAAAATTGTTTTAGAGGCTGCTGCTCAATTATTGGGCCTTAAAGTTAAAACTAAAAAAACATATAATACTGTCTATGCAGAAAATCTAAATGATATTCCAAAAATTATTTCTTACTATCAAAATACAATGAAAGGAATGAAATCTTTGGAGTTTAGAATTTGAGCAAGAGCCTTTAATAAAATGAAAAAAGGACAAGAACGTTTTGATTATCTAACTAAGGTACAAGCTCAAATGAGAAAAATAAGATCTATACGTTTAAATAATAATTTTAAGTCTATTTAATGCTTGTAAAGATGAAGGTATAGTCCGATCCTGTGTGAAAACACAGAACTATCTATCTTAATTGATTATTTCAATAATCTGAGTCTTATAATAATTTTATTACAAATAAGATATATTAAGAATAGTATAGTTATTTTTTTTTGATATCCTCCATTAGCTGGTGTACAATCACACTCTGGTGGTTCTGTTGATTTAGCTATCTTCAGTTTACACTTAGCTGGAGTTTCTTCTTTATTAGGAGCTATTAATTCAACAATAATTAACTTAAATGATAACACTCTATTTGAATACGGAGCTTTATCATATTTATATATATTTAATAATAAAAATATTAAACTTTATTTTTCTGCGAAGCCGAAACAGAATCGATTTTACTCTACAAAAGTTTCGCAGACCGATATTAAGATGGTTAGCCTAGAAAGCAAAACCATCTTTGGTAGAAAAGGAGAATTAAAAAATTCTCACCTATTAGCCTGAGAGCAAATTAAAAGTACTAAAACTGTAAATTCAAAAATAATTAATGAATTATTATCTTATTGTAATATTTCAATTAATGATGAAATATTAAATAGTCTTATTAATAGTCCAAGAATTCTTATTAATAATTTAGATAGCGAGGATTCAAAAAAATATTTAACTGATACTGTAGGTTTACCTTCTAGTAAAATACAAATACCTGGTGTTTACATTTTTAAACATAAATTTAAGGACTATAAATATGTGGGTTCATCTTCACAATTAGCTATTAGATTATTTCGTTATTTTAATTACAGACATTTACCAATTGGTAAATTTATACCTCTACTTCATAAAGATAAATTATCTAATTTTACTTTAGAGGTTATACCTTTGGTTAATAATTTTAGTTTTAGATCTGAAATTGTTTTAGAACAATATTATTTATTAGATCCTAGTTTTAATTTAAATACTATTAAAGTAGCTAACAATCCTAGTGGTTCTAATGCTAAACCACTTTATATGTATAATAGAGATAAAACTATTTTATATTATTATTCTACTAAACAAAAAGATTTTATAACTAATCTTAATATTAGTCATTTTACTTTCTCTAAACATTTAAATAAAGGTACTTATTATCTAGGTAAATATCTGTTTACTAGAAAAGCTGAATTAAAAGCTAAAGTTAAAGAAATATCTATATTAAATTTAGCTTTACAGTTAGAAAAAGATAGAAAATTATTTAATAAAAATAAGCCTTTAAATAGTTTAAGTCGCTCTGTATTAATGTCTGTAGACAGTTCTTTTTTAAATTCTGATACAGAAAAAAGAGATAATAAAATACTTTTTTTTAGTATTGGAAAATGTGTAGAATACTTAAGGAGTAAAGGTTTATCCGCTACTCATACTACATTGGTTAAATACATAGACACAGGAAAAAGTTACCATGGTTATATTTTTAAATATGTTTAATATAAATATATTTTAGCGGTTAATTTGGGGTTAATATAAAATTTTTAACTATATGCTGGAACATCCTAAAGCTTTAAGTACTAATAAATTTAATTTATAGTGAAAATCTTTAAAGATATTACAATGGACAATCAGCAGGAAACCAAATATATTTTAATAATTCAAATATAGAGTAGGATCCTCAGAGACTACACGTTAAACACCGTTTCTAATTTATTTCTTTGACTAACCTTTTTTAAGAAATTAAACAATTAGAAATGCTGAAGATATAGTCCACTTTAATTAAGAAATTAATTATTTACAAGGTCATTTGTACTGCTTTAAATATGAGAACTAATGGAATGTCTTTACACAAATTGCCATTATTTGTATGAGCTATATTTGTTACAGCTATTTTATTATTATTATCATTACCAGTTTTAGCTGGTGCTATTACAATGTTATTAACAGATAGAAACTTTAATACTAGTTTCTACGACCCTGCAGGAGGAGGAGATCCTGTATTATACCAACATCTTTTCTCGAATGAAATTTTTAATAAATATTATTTTTGTTCTTTCTCAGCCAAGTCTAGCCTATTTATAATGAAAACTAGGTTTGGTTTATTAAAAGGTTTATCTAAATTAAATTATTCTTGTTTAAAGGTAACTAATGAATTTGATTTTAAATTATTTTATTTAAAATACAAAGCTTACTTACCTAATAAAAATATTCCTTCAAATTATTTTTTAACATGATTTATAGGATTTTCAGAAGGTGAATGTTCATTTATTGTAAATAATAGAGGTGATTTAGCTTTTGTTATAACACAAAGTACCTCAGATATAAAAGTTTTAGAATACATACAAGAAACTTTAGGTTTTGGTAAAGTAATCTCTCAATCACTAAAAACTAGTAGATATGTAACACAAAGCAAAATAGAAATAGATCTTTTAATAAGTTTATTTAATGGTAATATAGTTTTACCTAGTAAAAAAAATAAACTTGATATGTTTATTAAAGGATTTAATGATTGAGTTAGTAAAGGTAGAATTAGACTAGAACCAGTATTAACAAAAGCTCCGCACAATTTTATTTTACCTAGCTTACATAACAGTTGATTATCAGGTTTTACAGATGGAGAAGGTTGTTTTTCTTGTTCTATTACTGAAAAAGGATATAATATTAATTACAATATAGCCCAAAAAGGAGAAAATAATATACAAATATTAGAACATTTATGTATTTTATTTAATGGCGGAAAAGTTTCTAAACATTCAGTAGCAAATGTTTATGAATATCGTATTAATGGAATTAAAAATTGTAAAAATATTTTTAATTATTTTGATAATTTTTCTTTGTATAGTAAAAATCTATATCTTATACTTTGTGAAAAGAAGTCTATAAGGATATTTTAAATAAAAATCATCTAGACCAATCTAAAAAATTGCAATTAATTGAAAAAGCGAGAATGATCAATAAATCTAATATTGCTTAATTATTATGGGAAAAAAAGCCGTGTTTAACGTAAAAATATTGATAAGTTATGAAACTTTAAAGACAGATGTAAAAAGATATAAGATCTTGAAAAGTAAATATTAATAATATTAATATACCATAGGCTTAGTTAATGTTTAGTTTCTACTACTTGCAACTCTTAAGTATATTTTTTTATAAATAGTTATATGTAAAATATACATATCTTTATTAGATATAAGGAAAAGTCAGTATAAACATTAGCGATACTAGTGTTAACGGTTAATAAATTTCTCATTTAAAGACCGTCGGTTATTTAAGTGACCGCTACAGACTGGTTCACTGGTGGGTGGCTGAAATGCTGCTTAATGTACAGTCGGTTTCTTCCATTATATTTTGTTATATAATGCACAAGCCTGGAGTTTTTCTACCAGTACCTGGATTTTATACGAGAGATTTCAGTATTAGCTGATTTATAAGTAAAATTTGAAGAAATGGATTCTTTGGACATCCAGAAGTCAAGATTGTAGGCTTCTTAACGTTGCTGTATGCTGGACCACTTCGATATTAAGTTTTAAATACTCCATCAACGGTATGAAAATATTCAGACTTAATGACATAGTAAAAAAGTTAAAACAAAGAAGTAAATCAGCAGGTAACATTCTACTTTTCGGCTCCGCAGAAGGGGGAGCAAATTTACTTAAAAGTATTTCGAATGGAACCTCAGAGACTATACGCAACGAAATTGTAGAAAATTTAGAACATGTGAAATCTATATCAAAACACGTACCTAAACATTTAAAACTATTAAATGATGAACAATTAGGACATTATTTAGCAGGACTTATAGATGGGGATGGCCATTTCAGTAATATACCTCAACTAGTAATAGTTTTTAGTGCACCAGACGCCTTTTTAGCTTATTACCTTAAAGAAAAGTTAGTTCACGCTAATGTTAGAAAAGTAAAAAATAAAAATGCATATTTATTAATTATATCTAGTAAAAAGGGTATATTGAAAGTTCTTGAACTAATAAATGGTAAGTTGAGATTAGAACATAGATTTAATCAAGTTATTAATAACATAATAAATAATGAAAAGTATAAAGATATAAAGTTAGATTTTTCCATCAATACAACAAATGATTTCGCTAATCATTGATTAGCAGGATTTACTGATGCTGATGGGAGTTTTCAAATAAAAATTATTAATCGTACAACGAGATCTAGACCAGAAATAAGATTAAATTATCAGATAGACCAAAAGAAAGCTTATATTTTAGAAAAGATTAAAAGCTTTATAGGAGGTAATATAGGATATAGAAAATCACAAGATACTTATTACTATGGTTCTACTAGTTTCGGTTCTGCGAGAAACGTAATACAATATTTTGATAAATATCATCTTCAATCTAGAAAATATATAAGCTACTTAAGATGAAGAAAAGTATATATTTTAATAGAAAATAAAGAATATTTAAATGAAAAAGGTCTATCTAAAATATTAATACTTAAATCTATAATAAATAAACATGAGATTACTACAATTTAAGATATAGTCCTAACAAGAATATAAAAAAGTTCTTGAGAATTAGATTTAACAAATTTTTTATTGTTAGTCTAATCAAAATAATTGTTATATCTTAATTATTCCTGGATTTGGAATTGTTAGTCATATCGTGTCTACATTCTCAGGTAAAACAATTTTTGGATATATTGGTATGGTATATGCTATGTTCTCAATTGGAATCTTAGGATTCTTAGTATGAAGTCACCACATGTTTGCTGTAGGTTTAGATGTTGATACTAGAGCTTACTTTACAGCTGCAACAATGGTAATTGCTGTTCCAACAGGAATTAAAATTTTTAGTTGATTAGCAACATTATACGGTGGAAGTTTAAAATTCCATACTCCATTAGTGTTCACTTTAGGTTTCTTAGCCTTATTCACAATTGGAGGATTAACTGGAGTAATTTTATCTAATGCTTCATTAGATGTTGCTTTCCACGATACTTACTACGTAGTAGCTCACTTCCACTATGTATTATCAATGGGAGCTGTATTTGCATTATTTGCGGGATTCTATTACTGAACACCAAAAATAGTAGGAAAAATCTATAATGATTTCCATGGAAAAGTACATTTCTGAACATTGTTTGTAGGGGTAAATTTAACATTCTTCCCTCAACACTTCTTAGGAATGGCCGGTATGTTTGAAAATACATCTAATTTAATAGAAAATAATTTATTAATTAAATTATTATATTCCGATAACTTAATATTTAATAGTAGTATTATACCTTTAAGTTATTTTGGACCTTTTTTAAATCCTAAATTTATTAAAGAGCCTATTCGGGTATATAAACCAAATTTAAATCGTAATTTAATTGGACTTGAAAATCGTAAACGTGTAATTATTTATCAATGATTTAATTTAATTAACGGTAGTATTTATATAGGTAGTGGTTGAAATGGTTCTAATAGACTTTTATCTTATTGAGCTCCAAGTGTTTTAAGTCGAAATCTGACTATTTATAATAGTCTTAAATTTTATAGTCATAATAGTTTTTGCTTAGCTATTTTAGAAGATTTAGGTGCTACAGGTTCTGTTTCTAAAGAATATATGTTAAGCCGTGAACAATTTTATTTAGATATTATTTTTAATGATAATACTTTGTCTAAATTAAATTTAGCACCGACAGCTGGTAATACTTTAGGTTTTTAAACATTCAGATGAATTTAAATTAAATCGTTCAGGAAAATTAAATCCAATGCACGGTAAAATTTATTCATCTGAATTTCTAAATATGCAAACCAAAGATAAAAAAGGGATTAACAATCCTATGTTTGGAAAAATAAAATCAGCTGAAACTATAAATAAATTACAAAAAATTATTTATGTCTACGATTGCTCCGCAGAAACTACAAAATTTATAGGTACATACTCTACAGTAGAATGTTCTAAATTTTTTAAAATGGGTAAAGATACTTTAACTAAATATTTAAATAATGGTTTGCCTTTTAAAAATAAATTATTTTCACGGAATTAAATTACATTAATTTTTTAATGCCTCTTATAGATTTCCTTTAAAGAATCTATTAGAAAATTGGGTGAATTGCAAGAATATCCTATTACTAATAATTAATAATAATAGGACAATTTGCAGCGAAGTTTATTTCAATACACTAAAAATATTAGTTTAGAAATAAAAACGTTCAACGACTAACGGGTGAGTAGTATTAACAATAACCCCGTACTGTTTGTAGTAAAACAGAAGCGCCCAATCAATATTTTATTTTTAAATATTGGAAAACATAGTCTGAACCTTTGATTTTATATTAAATTTATTTCTATGGTTTAACCTAGTTTTTAATAGCGGGTACGCCGCAAGCAGATATTTAATATTAATCTATTTTATAGATTACAAAAACTAAATTTATAAAGTACCGTAAGGAAAGGAGTCTAGGATTAATATCCTAGGAATACACAATTGATGCCAAGAAGAATACCAGATTATCCTGATGCTTACAGTGGTTGAAATGCTGTATCTAGTTTTGGATCTTTAATTTCTGTTATAGCTACAATGTATTTTATCTACATTATCTTAATATTTTTTGTAAATGAAAATTATATTTCTAAAAACCTTGAGCAGTTGTTTCATACTTCTTTGGTATTAATCCATTGGTAAATCAAGAAGTAACGGATATTGAAACTCCTACTTCAAATACATAGAATGAGCCTTAAAAAAGCCCAATTCCATTACATGCTTTCAATTCTTTACCTGTACAATCTTAATTTTAATTAAATTTGCTTGTCTTATTAACCCTTCTGCGGAGCAAGGAGCCTAGCTTCGCTGTGAAACGCAGGAAGGAGCGAGAGATAGGTTTAAATATAATATTTTAACCCCGTCCCTGCTAACTTCGCAAGCCGGGAGTAGCGCTTCGGCTTAGGCTTCGCACAAAAAATTTAGTTTAAAGTATCTTATTTTAAGTTAAAATAAAGATTTATATTAAAAAAAGAATATAAAAAAGAATATAAAAAATATTCTCTGCGGCTTCGCAGAGAATTATTTATATAAAGACATATTAAAAATAAAGTTAATTTTTTTATTTACAATTTCGTTTAAAATTAACTTTTACTATATTATTATAATTAAATTTATTTTAATTTAATAACAAAAATGAAATTCATTTATTCACTGTTGTATGCAAATAGACGAATATAATTTTACATTTAATGAATTTTGCACTTTTTTTATTTTTAATTGGTATATTAGGTTTTATTTTAAACCGAAAAAATATAATTTTAATGATTATTGCTATAGAAATTATGCTTGGGCAGTAACATTAGTTGTATTAATTAGTTCTTATGGTTTTGATGACAATGCTGGACAAACTTTCAGTATTTATATAATTTCTGTT
The DNA here is from genome assembly GCA_020631735.1 of Saccharum officinarum. Taxonomy (NCBI): domain Eukaryota; kingdom Viridiplantae; phylum Streptophyta; class Magnoliopsida; order Poales; family Poaceae; genus Saccharum; species Saccharum officinarum. The sequence continues at coordinate 639 of JAIWYO010003088.1, read as the reverse complement.
GCAGGAGCAGAGTCCGTAATAGGATTAAGTATTTTAGTAGCTTACTATAGATTAATCACTTCTATTATCTCAAACTGTTTATTCCCTACAAAAACTTTGCAATCAGTAGCACCAAAGCTACAAAGCAAATGTAGTAATATTTTTTTTTCTTCTGCCGAAGGCTGGCTCCAACACTTCGCAGAAATTATTCAACTAGTATATCTAATAAATTATTTCTGCGACGCCTTTTCCTTTATTTATAACTGGTTTGTTCGATGCTGAGGGTTCTTTTGTAATAACAATATTAAAAATCCTAAATTAATAACAGGTTGAAGGGTCAAGCCAGAATTCAAATAAAGATGCATGAACAGATAGGGCTTTAATTCAATCAATCCAAGATTTTTTTGGAGGAATAGGTTATGTATCTAAATCTAATAATTCTTCAATGGTAAGAGTTAGAGTAACTTCTATTAAAGAGTTAATAGAGATAATTCTGCCTCATTTTGATAACTATCCTTTAATAACTAAAAAGTATTTAGACTATTTATTATTTAAAAAAATTGTTTTAAAATGCATAATAAAGAACATAATACTATTGAAGGTTTTACAAGAGATTGTTAATATAAGATCCTCTTTAATTTAGGTTTATCAGATGAATTA